>JANHAO010027471.1:0-10841 GCA_026873985.1 Saraca asoca | reverse complement strand
GACAGATAATCCGTTGTAAAATCCGTTGGACAATTCCAACGGACTACATATCCGTTGTAAAATCCGTTGGAAAAGTCCAACGGACGACTACTCCGTAGTAAAATCCGTCTGAAATGTCCAACGGATACTGTTCCGTCGGAATTTTCCGTTGGAATATCCGAATTTTCTTGTAGTGTAACCCATTAGTTAGTGTGTGAATTTTCATTTTGTTTGAAAATGATCAAATTTACAAAATATTTAATTTTGGAAATCTGGGAGGGTATAATTAATATTCAAATAACGTTTAAGAATTAAAAATTAAATTTTGGACAGAATTAAATAGCAAAAAATGGATTTTCAATTCAGGCCAAAAGGAAAAAAGAAAAAGTAGCCTATGGAAAATTAATTATTTATTGGAAGAAAATTTTATGATGTATCATTGATAGTAATATATCGATGTACCTCTAAATTTAAAGATTTAAATTTGTTAATTTTTAATAAAAAATTTAAATTAATAAACTTAGACATTTAAATTTGGTGGCACACTGATTAGTGGTACATCATCAATATTATTATTATTATAAACTACGAAATTTAGTTAATAGATGGCAAAAAAATTACCTTTTGTTTAGATGCGATGTGCAAAAGTTGGTAAAAAAAATGTAAAATGAAAATATAATAAAAATACTTTTTCATTTATTTTTTAGATGTATATAAAATAGACAAAAAATAATAATAAAAATATTACTTTTATCTAAATTAATTAAAAATAAAACAAATAAATAAAATAATTTATTAAATGAAAAATTACTCTCAATGCAAATCAACAAAATTATATAATAAATATTACAAAAGACTAATCTAGAGAGGATAATATATACAATGGTTTCCTGAGATTGTTATTAAGTATTAAATTATTTTATTTATTATAATATATTAAATAAAAGACACTAGTTTTAAAAATTAAAAATAATGGATTTTATTAAGTATACTATTATGAATGAAAATAATTTAATATTTAACAATAACTCTAAAAGCTGTTGTTAACATTTTTTATTTAGAAATTATAAAATTTTCTACTCATTTTCTTCATTTATTCAATGGAAAATTGTTTTGTAATTTTCAAAATACCTTTTCAACTTTTTTACATCAAAATTTTTATTACAATCAAATGCCAAAAATTTTATTTTCAACTTTTTTTATTCAAATTTGCTTTTTTTCATAAATCAAATTTTTTTTGGGGGATGACTCACTCGTTAGTTTCTCGAAGATTGCCTCTCTCATTCCTCCGCATTTCATTCATTTTACATTGAGATCAGTCCAAAATGCTACTGTGCACCCTAGCTTCACCTTTTCTCTGTCTTCTTCTATCGTATCTAAACTCGAAGACCTGACTTGCTTTCCTTTTGGACTGACCTCAATGTATAATGAATTAAGTGCGGAGATAGCTTTACCTTTTCATATCTGAACGCAAAGAGATCAAGTAACTGATGCTCTATCGTATCTAAACGCGAACACCCTAGCTTTACCACACTACCTTCAGATGGAGATGCTCGTCTTTCAAAAATCGTCCTCAGTTCCCTTGCAAGCTCTTGATCTTTCTTTTCCTTTCAAAGAGGTAATTGAAAGCTCTTGATTAATCCTTGATCTATAGTTTCTTAGATCACTGCGTATTTCGTTGACACGGCTACTCAGATCCAAAGGGTCAAAGAATTTCAATGGCAGCCTCTTCTTCCTCAAATTCTCGTAATTTAAACCCAGCGCAGCCTTGGAAATATCATGTCTTTTTGAGTTTTAGGGGAGAAGGCACCCGCTACACCTTCACAGATCACTTATATGCTGCTCTTTGGAGAAAGGGAATCATAACATTTAGAGATGACGAAGAACTCGAGAGGGGAGAAGTTATCAAACATGAACTCTTGCGAGCAATTGATGAATCTCTATGTGCAGTTGTGATTCTCTCTCAAAATTATGCTTCTTCCACTTGGTGTTTGGATGAACTTCAAAAAGTTCTTCAATCTAGAAAAGCATTGGGTAGGGGGATTTTGCCAGTCTTTTATGGTATGCATCCATCTGATGTAAGACATCAAACAGGGAGTTTTGCTGAAGCTTTTAGGAGACATGAAGAAAGGTTTGGAGAAGATAGTAAGAGAGTTCAAAGTTGGAGAGAAGCTTTATCAGAAGTTGCCAATTTGTCTGGTTACCACTCCAAAAATCGGTAAATTTTTTTCCATATATAATTAGATATATCGATAGAAACTGCTATAGATTAAAAATCAGTGAACTATTATTTATTTATTTATTTATTCTCTTTATATTTACTAAACTATTAAATTGAACAAATTTTGACATTAAAGATCAAATTATACTGCTTAAAACTACTATTGAACTAGTTTGTGTAATTTACAAAAATAAGAGAATTGTTATATATTTGCCTATTGGAATAATGAGCGGTTGAAACAAGTGTATATAATAAGGTTCCGTTTATTTTTGGCAGAAAATATTTTTTTTTTTAAATTTAGTTATAAAATATTAAAATAAGATAAATATTTTATTTCTTCAAGTGCTTATAATATTTGTTTTAAAGGTGGAATTGTCTTTTAATTTTGGAGAAAAATATTAAAAAATGGTCAACATTTATTTCTGTTAAGTTGATTCTTGTCAGTTTTATGGGAGGGGTGTGCAAGAAAATGATATTTTTTTTAGGGTTATAACCTTTTTCAAAATCGAGAGAATTAAATGTATCTACCTCATATCTCAGGGGTGAGGATAGTAATTTATTCCTTTTTTTTTAAATTACGAGTTATATAAGTGATATGCACTCCTTTACCAATAAACATCTAAATCACTTTGTTTTTAATAGAAAATGCTTTCCAACAAAATGAATGAAACCTAAGTTAATTATAACGAAAGAATTTTAATTAGTTGTTTGATTAATAAAAAGCCAACTTATAAGCATATCAATAGAGAATAGCCCTGCAAAGTGGTTAGTATGCTTGATTAAGGATTTCTCCCCTTTTTGTTTAGAGCTCTGTGTGAGCAAGTGTAGTGGACCATTACACCAAACTTAATGCTATAAAAAAGGAAAATATAATATTAAGTATTAAAATGACGAATGGTTGAAACAAGTGTATATAATAAGAGTGTGTTTGTTTGTTTGTTTTTTTCAAGGGAAAATATTTTTCCAAAAATTTTGTTATAAAATATAAAAATGAATGAAAATATTTTATTTATTTAATGTTGAATATGAAGAATTAGGAGATAGTAATATTTTCTATTTCAAAGAGGAATTGGCCTCTTTTGTTACCATAATCCTTAGCATCATTTTTTTTTCACTACTACATAAATGTACATATATGTTGGTTTAACATATATAAAGCCGGTAATTTGACTGATGTATATGCGGGTGATGTTATATCTTAAGAAATTGATGATGGTTATGCAACCGACATTAAAAGCTAAAAATGACATTGGTTATTATAGAAAAATAATGAATGACTTTTCTTTTTAAAATTTTTTGACATTTTTACATAAGATGCTCGTTTTTTAACTAATAATATTTTCCCAAACACCTTATCAGAATAATTTCTCTTCTTTGTTGAAAATTTTGAAAGACCATAATTTTTTATATAGATATCCGTTTGAGGTGCATTTTTTTTTTTAATTTTATGTAGGCCATTTTGATGGACACTTTTCAATTTTTCTCTGTCTCTTATTGTTCAACTCCCATTATAACATTTTATGAAACATGTAATAACACCTAAATATCATATTCAACATCAAAAATTATAAAAAAGAAATTCAAACAAAAATTTCTTAAAAAGCCAGTTCAAAAAATCGTAGAAATAGAAGATGTGAAGATTGATTTGTGTTAAAGGAGTATTAGTAACTAACTAATATGTGTGTGGAGGTTGAGGTAAGATCAGAGAAATGTGAACGAAGATGGAAATTGAGTTTGCAAACAAATATGAGGCAGCAAGAGTGATAATGAGAAAGAATAACATTTGTTTTATATATAATAAGACTTTAGATGTTTATTTTTTAAAAATTCATTGTCTATTTTTTTCGTATTTTAAAAAATGTGTAATTTTAGACATTTGTTATTTTAAAAATCAATGTTTAAAGTTTCATAGGAACAAAAGATATCAATTTTTTAAAAAGCTGTTGTTTAAAGTTTTTTTTTTCATATTTTAAAAAATGTTATTAGTCTCATGACTTTAAATGTCAGTTATTTTACGAACAAACAGTTCAAGTCTAAAACAAACACATTGTTTTTTTTTTTTTAAATCGATGTCTAAAGTCTTCTGAAAGTAAAGACATTAATTTTTTAATGTCATATGAAAATTTCTTCATATTTTAAAAAATGTGTGACTCTTAATGCAAGATATTCTCGGAATTGATGTTTAAAATCTCATTAGAATAAAAGATGATGTTTTTTATAACGAACCATCGTTTCAAGTTTTTTTTTTTTTTCGTTTTTTTAAAAATGTCACCAGTTTCATGACTTTTAATGTCAGCTATTTTGGAAATCAACATCTAAAGTCTAGGATGAACAAAAGACGTTGATTTTTTTTTTTTTAAAATCCATGTCTAAAAGTTTACTATATTTTCAAAAATGCTGTCATGTTAATTGATATATTGACCTTTGTTGTGTCTGACGTCTATTTAGCAATGTTGTATCGGATTCCTATAATAGTGTTTAGGGTAAATTATTCCCCCCCCCCCCCCCCCACCTTTGAAGTTTGAGATAAATATATTCATACCCTCTCAATTTTTAAAAACTAAGAGAAAGTGACACCGTCTAAGTGTAGATATTTTATGCCTAAAATACTTTTGATGTTATCCATCATACAAAACCTTCCCCTATAGTCAAAAACTTAGGTCTTTTTGGTAACTGTTTTTAAAAATAATTTTTTATTTTTAAGAACAGTAACAAAAAAATCTGTTTGGTAAAACTCTTTTTAAAAACAACTCTGAGCTATTTTCAAAAATAATTTTTAAAAATAAAAAAACAGAACAGTTTTTCAAACAGATTTTTACTTTTCTTTTTTTCCCTGACATTGTCTTCTCCTTCAAATTGAATGATTTGTCACTTCGATTATGGATCTAAACCACTAACTCTCCCGGTTACGAAAGGTTGGCATCAAGGAAGAGGGACATGGTAGGGCTTTGGGGGATCGTCATTGCAAGCATGCTATTTAGAAAGGAACAAATAACTATTGATCTATCAGAACATGCTGGAGTATTTTTCACTTATATGGACACACGATTAAGAAAAAAGATAATTAGCTCAATCATTTAAGAGGTTGAAATTTTGATCATTGAATTGCATAATTTTTAAATTTTAAAATAAATGAATTAAATATAAAATATAAATTTTAATATAAATAATATGATTTAATGTTGAAAAAAACTCAACATATTGAATTTGTATAGAATTATTCTAAAAAATTTTCACTTTATTATAAATAATCAATAAGATAGTTAATTTAAATAATTAATTTTTTCAACTAATCTTTCTTAGGTTTATGTCAATTATCAGTGATAGTAGATATATAAGTTGTCTGACCATTAAACAAGTAACAATTTCTCATCTATATCGTTATACTTTCTCAAAAATAATTATTAAATTCACCTGAAATTATTTAAAATAAAATCATTTTTTTTCTTATACTCAAATACTATTAAAAATAAATAAATATTAACAAAGACCAAACACCTGCTTTAATCACTCACTTATTTTAGTTTGTATTAATAGTTGAATTATTTGACTATGCCTCGTCAAGTATTCTTCATTAAAACCATTAATAGAATTATTGACATTATAACTTATTCGCCACAGTGACAACAAGAAATACATGACTAAACATTGTAACGTTGCCATATCAGTGAATTTCTTATCGCAATAACAATTTTGTTAAAGACCTAAAGGATAATAAGAATAACGTGGGGCTTTATTTTATATAACTATTTTGTCATGTATTGTACGTGCATCAAGTTATTTGAATCTATCAAGCGCTAAATATCTGATGACTATGCAGACCTGAAACAGAACTTATCAAAGAAATCACTACGCGGTTATGGAGAAAGTTAGAGCCTTACTTGCGATCATATGTTGATGATGGACTTGTTGGGATTGACACAAGGATGGGAGATATGTTTAAAAAATTGGAGATTGGATTGGATGATATTCGATTTGTGGGGATATGGGGTACTGGTGGATCGGGCAAGACAACTCTTGCCAGTCAGCTCTTTAACCAAATTCGAAGCCATTTTGAAATCAGTTGCTGTCTTGAAAATGTAAGAGAAGAATCTGAGAAAGTGAATGGTCTACTATGCCTACAGAACCTACTTCTTTCTCATTTAAAAAATAAAGACTTGAAAGTTGACAATTTGGCTCATGGAAAGACAATGATAAGGCATCTTCTAAACCATAAAAGGGTTCTCCATCTCCTTGATGATGTGAATCATATAAACCAACTAGAGAGTTTAGCTGGAAAGATAGATTGGTTTGGTAAAGGAAGTAGAGTAATAGTAACAACTAGAGATGTCCACCTATTAGCATCCCATGAAGTGCCATTTAAGGAGTATAAAATTGAAGTCTTGAATGCAAATGGATCCCTTAAGCTCTTTTGTTTGAAAGCTTTTAAAAGAAATCATCCTGAAGAAGGTTATTTGCAGATGTCTCAAATTTTGGTTCAATATGCTAACGGCCTTCCTTTAGCACTCAAGGTGTTTGCTGGTTATCTTTATGGAAGAGATGTATCTATAATCAGGATCCTTTCGTTGCCTTTCCTTAACCTTTTTTACTATCGTAGATTGAATTCATACGCAGGCTGCCGTCCCTTCAGATTCCACCCCTATTACTTGAACTTTTCCTCTCTTTCTTGAGGTTTTTCTACTTAGTGCATCTACCACTACATTAGCTTTTTTGGGATGGTAATGGATTGAGTAGTCATAATCTTTGACTAGCTCCATCCATCTCTTTTGTCTCAGATTAAGCTCTTTTTGGTCAAAAATGTATTTCAAGCTTTTATGATTAGTGTAGATGTCGCAAGTTGCACTATACAGATAGTGCCTCCAAATTTTAAGTGCAAACACTACAGTTGTCATCTCCAAATCATGTGTCAGGTAATTCTCCTCGTGCTTCTTCAATTGTCTTGATGCATAAGTAATAACTCTTCCCTGCTGCATTAGCACACATCCTAAGTCAATTCTTGATGCATTGCAATAAACTGTGTAGCCTTTTGTTCCTGAAGGTAGAGCCAATATTGGAGCTGTTGTTAGACAATCCTTCAACTTTTGGAAATTCTCCTCACATTCCTTGCTCCATATAAATTTTACTCCTTTACGAGTCAACTTGGTCAATGGTGTTACTATTCTTGAAAAGTCTTTCACAAAGCATCTGTAGTAGCTAGCCATTCCAAGAAAACTCTAAATCTTTGTCACATTTGTAGGCCTTGGCCAATTTGCAACTGCTTTGACTTTTTGTGGATCTACCTGTATTCCTCTTCTGATATCACATATCCTAAGAAATGTACCTTCATCATCCAGAATTCACATTTTAAAAATTTTGCGTATAATTAGTGCTCTCGCAGGGTTTGCAAAACAATTCGTAGGTGCTACTTGTGTTCTTCTTTGCTCTTAGAATACACTAGGATATCTTCGATAAACATGATTATGAACTTATCTAAGAAACGCTTGAACACTCTATTCATGAGGTCCATGAAAGCTGCTAGTGTATTAGTTAGCCTAGCCTAGATGATATTACCACAAATTCATAGTTTTGAAAAATACTTTGCTCCTTGTAGTTGATCAAATTAATCATCAATCCTAGGCAATGGGTAGCAATTCTTGATTGTTACCTTATTTAGTTGTCGGTAATCAATGCACAATCACAGAGTCCCATCTCTCTTCTTCACAAACAATACAAGTGCTACCCAAGGTGAACTGTTCGATCGAATAAATCCTTTATCAAGTAGTTCTTGTAGCTGCTCCTTCAATTCCTTCAATTCTGTTGGTGCCATTTGATACGGTGGTATTGAAATTGGTTCAATTTTTTGGTACAAGATCGATCACGAATTCTATCTCACGATCAGGTGGTAATCCTGGTAACTCATAAGGGAATACATCAGCAAATTCTTTTACTATGGGAACACTTTTTATCTCCATTTCTTGTTTTTCCTCTCCATTGATGGCTGCTAACCAAACTTGACATCCTTTCTTCATCAGTTTTTGCACCTTCGTGCAAGCCACAAATAGTGGAGTTGTCACCCCTCCTCCTTGAAATATATATGGTTTCCACACCTTCACTTGGCTCAAAGATCACTGTCTTATGGTAACAATCCATTTGGACAGCCAATCCATCCCTAATATCACATCATAGTCTCCCATCTCCATGACTACTAGATTAATCTCAGTGGGGTGTTGATTTATGTTTATTTCACAATTATTTATTCCATTCCTAACAATTATTTCCTTCCCTACAGGTGTAGATACAATTAATATTTGCTCTAGTGGGTGTATGGACTTTGTTATTTTCGCAACCAGACTATCAGAGATGAAAAAATGCGTAGCACCAGTATCAAATAAAACTCTTGCTACTTGTCCATCTATTATTAGTGTACTTGTCACCACTTTATTAGATGTCTTCGCTTCTTCTCTGGTGATGACGAACACTCTAGCCTGTGATCCTGCAACCTCTCTTTTTTGATTTCCCTTGCTTGGTGTTGCTGGTGACTTTACTGATTTTGTGTTTCTAGCTGTCGTATACGTACTAGGTGCTGCTAGGTCACTCCTGGTTATTCGAGATGTGCAATCTCTAGTTCTGTGCCCCATTTCTCCACATCGGTAACAGGATCCGCATTTCCCTGGGTGAGCTGTCTTGCATTGCTAACAATAGGGAAATTTCTCTCTCTGTTGGAATGGTGTTGAAAAAGTCCTGCTGGCTGTTCTTGAAAATCCAGATCTGCTCCCACTATTTCCACCTTGAAAATTTTGTCGGCCTTGAAATCCTCTAATGAATCTTCCTCCAAAACTCCTACTTGGTGCACTATGAAATGTTTCAGCTCCTCCAGTTTTCTTGCTGTTTCCACTTTCGAATCTACCCTTTTTCTTGCTTTGAAAGCCTTCTTTCTCCCTTCTTTCCTTTGAATGAATTTCTGACCTGATTGCTTGATTCAGCACTTGCTGGTATGTGGTCGTGTCAGTGACATTCACCCCGATCAAAGAAGTAATCTCGTAGCCCACTGACGAACCTTTCTACTTTTGCTCCTCAGTTGGTATCAGATATCCAACATATCGCGAAAGTTGAGTGAATTGAGCATCATACTGAAGTATAGGTATCGCGAAAGTTAGTGAATTGAGCATCATACTGAGGTACAGTCATATTCCCTTGGGTGAGGCGCTCGAACTCTCTAGCCCTGGCTTTTCAAATACTCGGTGGTAAAAATCAGTCCACCAAGTCATCACGAAATTGTTCCCGAGTTAGAGGCGGCGTGGTATTTCCTCTCTAATCTACATGTTTCACATATCAATAATAAGCAATATTGTCTAGCTGATATCCCACCAATTCGATCAACATTGTTTCTGAGCAACCCAGCATTCTGCCAATCTGCTCAATATGATCAAGGAATTGATATGGATCAACAGTGGAATCAGCACCATCGTATCTTGGTGGTTTGAGTTTCAAAAATTCGCGGACAATTTTGTAATCTACTTGCAGGGGATGGAGAAGGTGACTGTCTATTCTCACTTTCCTCGCGGCTTTGATTTTCAGTTCTTTCACTCCTATTTGTTTCTCTATCTCTGTTTGCACCTACCATCTCAATTAGCCTATTGACAGTCTGCTGCATGCGCACTGCCCACTCAGGCATCTCAGACTGTGCATTTACTAATCCCTCTTCCTCATGTTCATCCATGTTCCTATGGCACAAGAAAAGGTAAAAACATATAATATATGCTAGCCAAATATTCAGAGAGTAGAATAGTACCTAACTTTTTGTAATAATGGATCCTCTGACCTTCATTGGTTTGCTACGCCCCCCGGTGATTTAGAAAATGCAACCATAACAATACAAACATTTATAGTTCTACCCTTAATTTTGTAGGGAACCCTATACTTGACTTTGGTACCATCAGCTATCACGACCCGATTTCCTAATCAGAATTCGTGACCGGTGTGAAAATATCTTGCGATATCTTCACAAGCCTTTCTAAAATTCTACTATTTATCTAATTCTCATTAATTAATTTGCAATAACTTATATGTTTAAGAAATTAACTTTTATTAAACTACAAAAGTCACTAAAAAATTTGTGTTTAACTTTTTAAAAGTATCATTAATATTTAAACTACATTCAAAATCATTCTTAATATAAATATAGAAATGTTTATTTTTAATAATAATAATAATAAAGATTTATATGATAAACATTTAAGGTAATTACCTTACCGGTATTTTCTGAAGATGTTCGCAATCTAAGCTTTTCATTGAAGAAAACTAAGGAGATATAAAAGACCTAATCAAATGATTAGTATCATAGCTGATTAAGTTGAATAAGCACCATTGGAATGCTTATTCACCTTTTTATAATTAAATAAGGAACATAAACAAATTTAGGAAACATACATACGGATTTATATATTCATCCATACAATGCTAAACATTAGTCATGAGATATATCAATACATACGTCCTTAAGTAAGAATGCTATTTCTGAGTAAAGTGTTTGAATCCTATTTATCTCATCCAAAAAGGGATTCAAACAGAAACAACGGGCCTGTTTGGAAGTGTTTTCAGGTGTTTTTGTTTTATTGTTTTTGAAAACAGTTTTTTAAAAACTGTTTCTAAAAACTATTTT
>JANHAO010027470.1:0-10842 GCA_026873985.1 Saraca asoca | reverse complement strand
GCTCTGCGAGTTGGGAGTTATTTCTTATAGGTTAGGTCCTTCTATTTGTGGCCTATGGCATCACCAAGTTTTTCACCCATAGCTCTATACAGTTAAAGTCTCCGTTTATAACCTGCTGCATGGTCATGTCAGGTTTCAATTTTTTGTTTCATTTGGCGTAGTAAAGTCGCAATTTCCTAGAAGAGATCATGAGATCAAGGGTAGCTTGAAACCTTGAAAAAGAATCTCGCTCATTTCAACACTATAACTCTAGAAATTAAGGACCTCAATGAAAAGGTGGTAGTATATTAGATTAGTTTTGGTCTTCGATCAAGACACTTCTCCCAGTCCTTAGCAAAGTGCCCAGTATTATCTTTCTCTAAACTTCTGGCTCGGTCAAAAAAGTATAAAAATATCAAAGAAGTAGAGCTCACTTGAAGAAAGGTCAAGTGGAGTCAAGTAGATGGTATGTAATTCAAAGACAAGGGACAGGATCACAAGCAATGTCACTACATGGACGGTATAACATTTATGAACTATTGAATGCTCTAATCACTCATATCAAAGTTTTCACTGCAGAAGTGAAGAAAATTTCCACCAGTAGATAAGACTAAATATTGCAAGTTTCACAAAGATTATAGTCACTAAATTGATGATCATGTCATGTTGAAAGATGAGATTGAAACATTAGTATGAAGAATTCATCTTTCTAGGCATAAGTAGTTTCAAAGAGGACAACGTAATTAAGAAGAAGAAATCATTAAGAGGTGTGATCACTTTCCACAACTTGGTCGAGCAGAAGGAAAGCGAATAGAGGTCTAGTCTCTAGTTCTAAGGACGTTCAAAATAATTGTAAGAGGTTTTGTTGGATGAGGGACCTTAAAAAATGCTAGAAAAAGGCATCTCTGGCCTGTAATGATTATTGAAAGGAAAAAGAGGAAAGAAAAATATGGACATATCTGCTTCACAGTAAAAAGTTTTGATGATATTGACCGAGACCGTGATAACCTAATGGTGATTTCAACAATAATCCACAATTTCATAATCAAATGGATACTTACCAATTAAGGAAGTTCTGTTGATATTTAATATTTATATGCTGCTAATGCTCTTAACATTTCAAAAGGTATGTATAAACCTTATAAAGGTGTCTTGATTGGTTTTATAGGGGGCAGGTATAAGTTGAAGGAAGGGTTACTTTAAGGGTGACCCTAGATACTTGACCACTGATAAAGAACCTTGATGTGAACTTCTTGGTTATAGGCACATGAAATAATGCTTATAATGTGATTCCTGATCAACCATCCATAAACCAGATAGGGGCGATAGCCTTCACTCCACATTTAATTCCTTATTAAAGAAGGAATAAGATAAGTCTGAGCCAATTAACAGGTAGCCCGCAGGTGTTACATGGCCAATTTGGCAAATAGCAAAGAAAGTACAAGTGGAACAAAGTAGGTGGTCATCAATTTGCCTAATAATAAGTGTCAAATGGTAGATTCAACTTTGCTGGATGTTAAGGAAGACAACATGCATCTACCAAAACTAGGGACAAATTTACAAAAAGTCCGTATTTGGTGAAAATGACAAGAGAATAATAAAGATTTGAGCAGATTTCTCAGCGGGTGATAAAGCTCAATTAACTAGGTTGTTTAAGTAATACATTGAGATTTTTGCTTGGGTGCCTACAAATATGCCAAGGATTAACCCCAAGCATAGCATGCCATAGGCCATTGATGGGACTTAGCACAAAACCTGTTTAGTAGAAAAAGAGAAACAATGGCCTTAAATGGCAAATGGCTATAAAGGAAAAAGTAGAGAAGCTACTAAAGGCTGGTTTTATTCATGAAATCCCACACACAACAAGGTTGGCAAATGTGGTCATCATCAAAAAAGACAATACAGTATAGAGAATGTGTTGATTTCATAGACCTTAACAAGACGTGTCCAAAAAACTCATTTCTGTTACCAAACATTGACTAGCTAGTTGACAATGCATTAGGATTTGAGATTCTAAGTTTTGAAGATACATTCATAGGATATAACCAGCTAAGAATACAACATAAGGATGAAGATAAGACTGCATTTATAACCTATCAAGGGGTGTATTATTACAAGGTGATGTCATTCAATCTCAAGAACACAAGAGCAACTTACCAAAGAATAATAAACAAGGAAGGCCAAGAGTTTTACTTGTAAACACTAATAAGGAAAACTAGAAAATCCCACCAAAATAACAATGGAAAAAAGGTAGTAAAAGTAGAGAAAAATAATGATACAAGCCTAGTTCTTGCAATAAAAAATAATGACAAGCTAGAAGAAAATTGAAGCAAAGCCATACTTGAGCAAAGAATGTCATAAAGATGCTAGAGAACACTGGAAATCAATAGAAGAGCTCAAAACATAGGAGAGGTGAAGTGTTTTTTTTTTAAAAAAAAAAATACGCCCATTTATTTAAAGAAGAGTGCAAAAAGATCCACTGACTAAGGAAAATCAAGATGAACAGACCAGATGATAATCCACGTCACAACATGATGCAATAACTTGTGATCTATGTCAAAAATGTAAGAGCAATGATGAGCATCAATGACAACTATTCAACAATTAGCGAGGAAAACAAATAAACCCCTTTCCACCTAAAAGACACTATATGGGAGGTAGAGGAGGCAAACAATATAACTCAAAACACTCACTTAGACTGTGGTCAATTAACTAGTCCAATAAAACTAGTCAAGCAAGCCACTAGGGGTAAGGTTGTGGTTGAATGACAGACTCATAACTGAGGATGAGGAAAACTTTATAAGAAGATAACACCAAGGAGTAATGATATAGGATTATGTAGAGCCATGATAAAGTAGCAAGGAACCTCAATTAATCGACCCATATCATAGTTCGAATATTAAGCTAGCAAGACAACCCCTCAGCAGCCCCACGCAAATTGGCACACTCTGAGACCATGAATGGATGGCATGATCGAGCCATTAACTGAAACAGAAAATCTCGCTCACGTCAACGATGCATCATAAACATGTGGATTCTCTCCATTTGTCCAAAAGCATACAAAATGATGCATCCGACACCCATATAAACCCATGAGTATCTCTTTTATGTAAGGCATTCTCACTACTCATACTTAAACTCTATTACTAGAATTAACTTGAGCATTGAAATGTGCTTGGCGAACCACTTCTACCACATACTACTAATCTTCTTCTCTGTGTAGGTCATCTCACCATTAAATACAATTCATCTCCATCATTCCATTCCAATTAAAGAGTTTCACCTTGCATTATTATTAACTTATTATGATATAGAATTCTAGATTCAAATTTGAGGCCTTTATCCAACATGAGTAAATGAATATAGGTGACCTTTATCCAACACAGTATAATACCTAAAAAAAAAAAGTTACTGAGGGACCAAAGTGAAGATTTTTAATTTCGTTAAGGCCATAACAAAAATTCTTATGCTTTAGAAGGACCTAATCAAAGTCGGTGGAAAGCTGATAGGGTCAAAATGCAAATTTCCCCATTTGGCTTTATGTATAAAATTTCCCCAACTAAGATTTTTCTCTCCCCATGATCAGTTATTTCTCGAAGCTTTTCTCGATGTCTTCCTTCTTCCATCTGCTTCTATCTTTCTCCGGTGACTTTCTTCTTCTTCAATTGTCACTGTTGTTGGCTTTCCTTCTTCGGCATCCTCTTTTCCTCCCCATGGCACTGCTTCTTCCTCCGGTCAAGAGCTTTTTTCCAGTGCTACTTGACTACTGACTAAATTGGTCTTTCCTCCTCCGATAGATGAGCCCCAGGGTCAATCCTCCCTTCTTTCAGCTTCACGGCGTACCTTCGACATCGGCTCAGCTCATGATAGCTTTCCTCTTCCTTTTTCAGCTAATTCAACCAGGAACTTCCATAGGCTCACCAACGGCGTCCTAGCACTGGCCGTGCTAGTTACTGACACTTTAAACTCTGGTGAGTAATCCTAGAATAATAGATTTATTTTATAGCATACGTACATCAAGTTTTCAAGAAAGGTTAGTTGAAACCCTCACTGTGCAAAATTGAGAAATGCTGAAAATTTCATGTTGTTTGTGTATTGTCTTGCTTCAGTGAAACTTTTACTAAAGGATTAAGTACACCAACACCAACAAATTTGGAGTTCCAGCTGATTTTCCTAAGTAGGTTATTTTGAATATTTGATCTGAAGTTAGTATAAATGTTAAATGGTGTGCCTAGCTAGAAACCTTCCATCTAAGCTCATATGCTAATTTCAATATCCATTTTATCCAAATAGGCTGAAAACTCAATTCCTCTAAGCGAGCAGATTTAGTAATCTTAAGGGGACAATTAGGCTATTCTAAGAAGTGTTTGAGATGAGTGGATAATTCTCTTCACTTAATGATCCCATGTGTAAATATGAAATATTATGAATTCTTTTAAATAATGGGATTTTCCTATATTTTGAAGTGGTTTCAAAAGTATATTTATATGTTGTATGTGTACACGAAATGGTTTACCATGCTAAAATTATGCATTTTCATCTTGCTTTATAATATTAAAATTAATGATACTACTTTTCTATATGATGAATGGATATGGAAATGCATTGACAAGTTTATGTATGTTTTGTTAAATGTTGCTTACGTGAATAATGAATTTCATGCTACATGATATTTTCAAAATATTGTTTGAGGTACTAGATCCATTGAAAAATTAGGTGGTAACCCTCAAGTGCACTTGGTAATATGGAAACGCTCGGGTAGGAGTGGATAAGGAGGGAAATGTAAGGAGATGTATACACTCATGAGCATCTGGCAGATGTATTGGACAGCTTATGACAAAGATTATGTTGATATGGTTACCTCGAGGGATTTTTTTTGGGATTTCAATTGAGTGTTTAAATTAAATTGAGCATTGATGACTTCTGAAAATCTTTATTGACTTTCTTTCATATTACATAATAATGAGTCTATTTTTGTTATGAGCATTTTATGGACTGAGTGGGGTGAGCAAACAAAAGCCCAATGGACCAAAACAGGACAAAGGTATGGCTCAATCTAAAACGAGGTCGTTGAAGCCGGATAGGAGATCATGTGATGTTAGCTTGAAGCCTCTTGTAGACCAAGACTATAGCAAGCTCCTCCCGACACAATTAAGAATAGCTAATGTCTGACAGACAGTCTGAACACACTTCCAACTTACGAATCATCCTCCAAAGTCCGACAATGATTTATCCTACATTTATTACCTGATGCCTAACATTTATTGCCTAATGCAGATGTAATCATAGTTTTATAATGATAAATTATGACTTGTAACCTTCCCAGCTCCTATAAATAGAAAGGGAGTCCATTGTAACAAATACAAAAAAATACATGTAGAAACTCTGCTGAAATAGAGATAGAATCACCAGCATTGTAAAATCAAGTAGAGAAACAATCTTAAAAGTAAATACAATCACCGTGGACGTAAGGGCCATACTGGCTGTAACTAAATCATAATAAAACCATGTGTGTTCTTTTTATTGTTCTTCTTCTTACTTTCATTGTCTCTCTACACTTTCATGACTCATATAGTAGTTTGAGTTCCAGAATCCTTAGTTAATCAATTACCAAAATCGATCGTTAATATTTTGGCATGCCCGGTGGGACCAGACTACTATTCCATTGTTTCATTAACCAACTGTGATGGCAAGAGGGAGAACAACCAAGAGATCTGATGCCATCACAAACCAGTCAGGTGGCCGTCAAGAGCAACCATGAAACATGTTAGAAGAAGGAAGTCCAGTCTTAGCAAGCGCTTATTCCATTCCCCCAGGAACTGACGGTGTGCAAGCGTTGCACCAACACCAAGAGGCATTTGAAAACACACTCAAAAAACTTGTTAATGTTGTTGTAACACTAACTCAAGTGCACACTCATGAAGTTCAAAGACAGGCTGAAGCTGTAGCAGTAAGAAGAACGGATCAGAGGCCACAGGGAGAGGTGGTGGTATAAGGAGAGAAGCCAGGAGCAGAATGGACCTCAACGTGTAAACTTAACTTATTCCTCCAGTTCGTGACCTAAGTCGTGGGGTCACCGAGATAGCAGTCACGATAGAAGCAAATGACTTAGAAGCTCACATCACATTGAAGGCTCGAACGTAATTCGTGATAGCACTAGAGGTCGTCAGTCTGAGACACAAAATTCAATGGTGCAAGAGTTATTACAGAGGGTCTAAAGATTAGAGAAACTCCCCTCAGCTCAGGATCAGTCAGATCATTATAAGGAAAGGACCCTGTTCTCTAGGGAAATTGAGACGGAACCTTTTCCTCACCGGTTCAAAGTCCCTGCTATCTTGTCATATGATGGGAAAAGTGATCCTTATGACCACTTGGATGCCTTTAACATCTAAATGGACCTCCAAACAACCAACCCCCTAGTCAAATGCCATGTTTTCCTAGCCACTCTTAGAGATGTGCCCAGGGTATGGTTCAAAAACCTTCTAGCTCGCAGCATTAGAAGCTAGGAAGAATGTCAAAAGAAGTTCATTAACCAATACAGAGCTTTAAGGAGACAGCTCGTGCCGTCTTGCCATCTCGTTACAATTTTGTAGTGGAGAGATGAGTCATTGAAAGATTATATTACCAAGTTCTGTAGCGAGGTGAATAACATAGACAACCCCTCAGATGATAGCATTCTGATGGTAATCTTAGCAGGTCTTCATAAAGATGAAAAATTATATGAGAGTATTTATAAGTCTCCGATAAAAGACCTGAGAGAATTTTACAAGCGAGCTGCCAAAGAGGTCAAGTGGGAAGAGACCTTTGGCTCAAAGAAATCTGGACAGAAAAAGTGAGGTAGGTAGATCCGCCTTCAGTCAGAATAAGAAGAGGAGTAGCCATGGAAAGGGCAAATTGAATCAGATTGTCAGCACCTAAGTTCAACTAGCCAAGAAGGTGAGGAGGGAGCAACCTGAACCTTAAGGTCGCTGTGATAATTATAATATCCTGTCTGACACCCTAGACAGGATATTTACCACAAAAAAGCATCGAGAGGATTTCGGCCACCCTAGGCCCCTGAAAACCCTGCACAAATGCAAGGATGCCAATAAGTTTTGAGCCTGCCACAATAACATTAGGCACAACACCTCAGAATGTAGGTCGCTCATGGACGTGATCAAGGATCTAATCAGAAGAGGTCGTTTGGGAGATTATGTGGTGCGACCTGCAGGACAACGGCCCCAACGATCCCAATCACTAGCTTAACCATCCCAATAGGCTGAGCAAGAGCAACCGACTGTGATTAGGACTATCTACATCATCCATGGTAGGCTGTACATTGCAGGAATTTTGTGGGATTCACACGAGTGTTATGTGCGGAGTGCAAGCTATGTCTTGTCCATGGATTATGAGTCAGAAAGGCCCACTAAAAGAGCTAAAACTACTTCTGAATGTATCATTTTTATGGATGATGATGCACGAGGAATCTGATCACCCCATAATGACACTCTTGTCATATAGGCAAAATTGTCAAGTCAGACTCCCTCTCACCTTGGGGGACTAAAATTGTCGAGCCACAATTTTAGCTAACTTCCTAGTCAGTGATTGCCCCTCGGTCTACAACATAGTATTGGGATGGCTTGCAATGAATGACCTAGATCTAGTCATCTCCACTAGAACGTTAATGATACGATTCCTGACCCCCAATGGAATCGGGTGTATGTAAGAAGAGCAGTACACCACCTGACGATGTTATAAGGACACTGTTAAAATTGGTGAGAAAGGGAAGAGAGTTGATATGGTCTCCAGTAAGGGACACCAAGCTCCAAGCATCATAAGAGTAAGTCACGATCTTGACCCTCGTGTCCTGGATACAGAAAGGGAAACTAATCCTATCGAAGAGCTCGTAGAGGTACAGGTTTGTGAGGTAGATAGCCAGAGATGCCTCAAGCTGGGGAAGAACTTATCCCACATTGTGAAAACCCCGTTGGCCAATTATCTAAAAGCGAATTTGGACATTTTTGCATAGAATCATGAAGATATGGTGGGGATTGACCCCAAAATTATGCCTTATAAGTTGAACATAGATCCCCTCTATAAATCGGTTTGCCAAAAGAGAAAATCACTAACTGTCAAACGATCAATAGTTTTCAAGGAGGAAGTGGACAAGCTTTTAGCTAACAAGTTCATCCGGGAAGCCCACTACCCAAACTGGGTAGTGAACCCTATTCTGGTAAAAAAGAAAAATAGGAAGTGGAGAACATGCATAGATTTCTCTAACCTCAACAAAGCTTATCTGAAAGACAATTTCTCGCTACCCAAAATTGACTAGCTCATTGATGCGACGGCTGAACATCAGCTCCTTAGCTTTATAAATGCTTATTCAGGATACAATCAGATACCCATAGAGCCCCAAGATGAAGAGCATACCTCATTCATTATAGATCGTGAACTTTACTGCTATAAGGTGATGCCCTTTGGGCTAAAGAATGCAGGAGTAACCTACTAGTGGCTAGTCAATATGATGTTCAAAGAATAGATTGGGAAAAATATAGAGGTCTATGTGGACGATATGCTTGTAAAATCCAAATAGATCATGGAGCACATAAAGGACCTAGAGGAAATGTTTCAAATTTTAAGGAGGTACCGGATAACGCTGAATCCACTAAAGTGTGCATTTGGGGTGTCTTCAAGAAAATTTCTGGGGTTTATGGTAAATAATAGGGGGATTGAAGTGAACCTAGAGAAAATTAAGGCACTCATTGACATGAGGTCCCCGACTGGGGTCAAAGACGTATAAAGCTTGATTAGTCAAATTACTGCACTTGAAAGGTTTATCTTCGAGGCTATTGATAAATGCAAGCCATTTTTTTATGTTCTATGGAAGGCTAAGCAGTTCGAATGGACTGCAGAATGCAAAACTGCCTTCCAGTATTTGAAGGAATACTTGGGCCGAGCTCCACTATTGTCCAAACCACAAGAAGGTGAGCATCTCATTCTCTACTTAGGAGTGTCCTAGCATGTTATTAGCGTAACCCTTGTTCAGGATGAAAATGGGACTCAACTATCTATCTATTATGTGAGTAAAAGATTGGCAAATGCAGAGGAGAACTATATACTAATGGATAAGCTTGCTTATTGTCTCGTGATCGCTTCTACGAAGCTACAACCTTACTTTTAGGTGCATACCATTGAGGTGCTCACTCAGTACCCACTGAGGCAAATATTGTAAAAAATGGACACCTTAGGCGTTTGCTTAAGTAGGCTATCAAGCTTGCCCAATTTGATATTCAATACAAGCCAAGCTCAGCAATTAAGGGGCAGGTGTTAACAGACTTCATTATAGAATTCACTGGACCAGTGGAGAAAGAAATGGGGAATCCAAAAGGACCATGGTGGGAACTTTTCACAGACGGGTCCTCTTAAGAGTAAAAAGTAGGGGTAGGAGTATTGCTAATCAGCCTACAGAGATATAAAATCCTTTGTGCCCAATGATTTGAATTTCTAGCCATCAACAATGAGGCTGAGTATGAGGCACTGCTCATAGGACTTCGTTTAGCAAGAGAGGTACGAGCTGAGAATCTGAAGATCTTTAGCAACTCTCAACTTATTATTTGTCACATATTTGTCACATAAAGGGCGAGTACTAGGCAAACCCATGAGCCTAAAATGCACATGCAGATGCATTAGCCTGCTTGGCTACAACCAAGGATGTGGATTTCTTGGGAATAGTCCCAGTGGAAACCCTCCTATCACCAAGCATCGAGCAAAAAGATGTCCTAACAGCAACTATTGTGGCTCAGGACTTCTGGATAGGCCTGATCCTAAAATATCTGTGAGATGGCGAGCTTTCAGAAAACAAGGTAGAAGTGCGCTGGATGCAAGCTTGAGCTGCTAGGTACTGCATTATTAATAACATGCTCTATAGAAGGGGCTTTTCACTGATAAATGGGAAAAAGGGCATAAAAATAAAGTAGTTTTGGTCCATTTTGTTGATTGTATCTTGTGTTTTCTTAGTGTCTTTATTTTGATTTTATGTTTTGTTCTAGATACTACTCTTGGTTTGTATTTTTCATGCAGGATGACAAAAGGCTTGAAAAGGAGAAAGAAACTCGAAGAATGAAGCTGCATTTAGATCAAGGAAAAGATAGAAGGAGAATCCATGCAAGAAACAAGCAAAGAAACAAAGAAAAAGTGAAGAAATCACCTAGCATGGTTGTGCCATGGAACACGGCCAGGCCGTGTTAGGTGTTGGAAGAAGCCTGACAAATAAATTGCAAGGAAATTGAAAACCATGCATGTAACACGGCCGTGTTACATAACATGGCCAGGCCATGTTACAAGTTGACGTGTTTAAGTTGCTAAACGTGATCTCATGCAACACACCCAGCCCATGCTTTAAAACACAGCCATGGTGAACGCATAAAAGGGCTATAAATAGGGCCCTTTTAATCAGTTTTATACATGTATATTTTAGAATCCTTCTTTGAGGTTTAGGATAGTTATCTTTGCTCTTTTATCTTCTTTATTGCTTTAGGTTTCCTTTCAACAGTTTATGTAGATTTATTTCTAGATTTTGAAGAAGTTACAGTTTTATTTTATTGAAGTTTTTCAGAGTTTTCTTTCATCTTCTACCTATTCTTATTTATACTTCCTTCCTCTTCTTCATCTTTCTTTTTTTATTTTCTCTTTGCATCTATTTTTTTGCTTCACCTTTCTTTTCCTGATCTTTATATTTTCTTTGCTTTCTTTCATCTATATCTGCATTCTTTCTTTAAGTTCTTTCTTTATTCTTTTGTATCATTCTTCTTCTTCTTCTCTTATCTTCTTTTACTTTCTTTATTAATTTGCATCTATCCTGCTTTCTTGCTTTATTTCTGTTCT
>JANHAO010027469.1:0-10851 GCA_026873985.1 Saraca asoca | reverse complement strand
GTATTGTATATCCAATTCTTTTCTTAATTCTATTTTGTTTATTTGAGATTTCTAGGGTTTAGAAATCTGTATAGGTTTAGAAGAGACTGTTGTAAATCTTCTAGGTTAGCAAGAAACCTATTAATCTCTTGTGGTTCATTGTAAAGACTGGCATTTTAGGAGCCCGTCAATCCTTAAGGTTTTCTTTTATAATTCAGAGGTCTTTCAGTTGAGAAAGATCAAGTGGAGTAGGCTTGAATTGCGGTTTCAATTTAAGTTGAACCACTTTAAAAGATTGGTCTTCATCTCTTTACTTTCATATGCACTTTTCTAATTTCTGCAATTTTACTTTTATCCTTACTTGCTGCATAATTGTTGTTTCTCTTACACCTACACGAAAATTCAATAAAATTCAAGTTTGATACTAGTGTATACTAATCTCTAACGAGATAAGGGCAAGATCCATTCTCTTTCTGCAATCTTTAACTATTTTAATTGGGACCAACAGTTTTGTTTTCAATTGAAAAGGCCTTTCAATTGAGAAAGATCAAATGGAGTATACTTGAATTGCGGTTTCAATTCAAGTTGAACTACTTTAAAAATTTGTGTCTACTGATTTTTACTCTTACTTCTCAATTGTTATTTTCTATTGTTTTACATTTAATCCTGCTAATCATAATCATATTTGTTGTTTAAATATTGAATCAAAATAAAACAAATGCATATACAATTTTCCAATAAGAAAAGGGCAAGATCCATTTAGATTTTGCATTTTTAGCCACTCTGTAGGACCTGACAAATCTGAAAACATGAATTTGAGGTAAAATGATCAAATCAAACACAGGTTTGATTTTAGGCTATCTCATCTTAGCATTTCATTAATTTACACTCAATAAATTTTGATTAGATCATGAATTAGTCATAATGCAAATTAGGCCTAGGACTAAAGAATGAAAAATTCCCTAAAATCATGTTGATGAGAACTTTTACCCTCTAGTTTCTTTTTATTACAAAGTAGAATTCATTTCCAAATTTACCTAGATTACTTTGATGTGTTGGATAATGGGAAGTTAGACATAAGAAATTAACTAAGAAAATGATGCAGCAATGTTTGAACACTTTTAGGATTGTAGATGTCAAGAGTATGATATGAACTAGGAAAAGACCCGAGCAAGTTGAACTATATGATTTAAGTTATAAGATTAAAGGTTTTCACCAGAATTTTTGATTCAGGCTAGAGATTAGGATTTGTATTCCCTTTTGTTTAAATGTGTGATTGTTTGAATTGCTATATGAAATGGGCAACTTGAATAAGAGCTTAGAATTAAGTTCTAGTCAGGAAACTTTGCATAATCTCATGAGCATAGATACATTAGTAAAGCTACAAATTTTTCTATGACCTTTGAGTCATACAAGATTTATGATTTGATATAAAAATATTTTTTTTTTACAATTTCAAGTTTATGTTCTTCTAATTATCACTTTTGAATTTCACGAGTTTCTTTGAAAAAATAAAGTTTTCAAAATATATGAATATATTTATTCTACATTTCAGGCCCTAATTTGGTGGTGTGATCCGCATTGGAAGAAGTTTGTGGAAGTTTCCTTAGAAGCCTCAAAATATAACTGGACCCATTTGATACCTCAAATGAATTATTTGAACTTGACTAAACTTGTTAAAATAATGTTGTGGTAAATGCTCCAGAGGTTCTCACATATGTCACAAAACACAAGACAATATATTTTACAAGACCATGACCATAAGATACATATGCACAAACACTATGTTTTTCAACTACCAAAATTCAAAATTTCCAAGATACAAGTTAAAATCTTTACTAGTTTTGTTCTTCTAGTCAAAGAACATGGTTATATCTTGCAACTTATTGATCTACCTTAAAGGAACAACCCATAGTTCTAAAAGGTAAATTTTTAAAGTATATAAAACATAATGAGTTTAACAAAAACCAAATAAATGAATCATTAGTTCTACACTAGATTATTCAAGAAAAATACATGTTAAGGATCAAACAAATTTTTTATGTTTCTACCATACAACACTAATTTAAAGAAATTTCTACAATTTTCCAAATCATGATATACCCATCAAAATAGAAGATAGCATAACAAGTTAAATAAAAGTATGACTAAGTATGATAATACTCATCAAAATAGAAGATAGCAAAATAAGTTAAACAAAAGCATGACTAAGTATGATTAATCTTAAATTGTAAGTAACAAACAATAGCATGGAAACCAGACCATTTCAAATATGAAAACATTCATTTGTCGTTCAAGTATGAACATGTTGAATTCCAAAAATTTCCTTTCTTTAGGATCCTTGGAAATTTTCTTTAAGTAGCCCAACATTTCAAATGTTATCAATATTCATCTCACATTACACATTATCATTCCACCATGTTAACCATCCCTTATCCCTCCATTATGTTAAATGACCATATGTTCAAGAATTTCCAATGCACTCAGGGGTTCTTTATAGGAAATTCGCAAGGATCTAATGTAATCTCAATTCACATCATAATCAAGACAAGGACACTAATTCAATTAATTATGAACACATAGCATTTCTATCCATTCAATCACAAAATCATTTTCCAAATACTCAACCACAGGATTAGTTTCCATTGGTACCAAGACACAACACATAGCATTTGTAAATATTAAATATTTGTAAAACAATTTGTCGATACATAGGACATTAGATTCCAATATAATAGTATATGATAAAAGATAAAAGTTAAGTTACTTTATAAATTTTAGCATAAATGAACAAGAGAAAAAGGAAACAATTATATATTCAACATGAATTCTCAAGAAGAGTAGCAATCCACTCACCTTAGTTTCTCTAATTGTCCAAGAGGTGTGCTAGCCACTATAATTTGGAAATTGAAGTCAATCTAGCATTTAGGCACAACTAAAATTAGAATAAACTCCTAAAATTTCAATTGGACCTTCGTATACTTATTATTTTATCTTAACTAGGTTTAAGCAACTAAATTTGCATTTTCCACTATAAATCACAAAGTAAGGGCACATACTTGAATTCTCTAATTAAGCTGAAATGGGCCTCAACTCCTCCTAATCATTGCCAATTCATAAACAACTAAGAAATTTCAAGAACAACATTCACATTTCAACACCAAAAGCTAGGGTTTGAGAGTATTCAACTTGCATCAACCAGGGGAAATGTAATGGAAGTTGAAATTAATGGTAAAAATAGAATTCCCAACCTTCAAGGAGCTAGTTGTGAGCTCAAATTGAGCTAAAATGGCAATTGGGTTAAGGCTAGTCTGAACCTTTACCAATGGTGCTTTATCTCGATACTAGCTATTTTGCTTTCAGTAGAATGATGGTTGACCAATTGGGTCCAATTGACTTGCACGATAGTTGGTGATGAGAAGGGACAATAGGACTAGACATCAAGTAGCAGTTGTGTTGAGAGGGAACTACAAGGCAGAAGGTTGGGTATTGGGGTGTGTTGTCGAGAGAAGAGACAAAAGGAGTTTGAAAGCAAATTAGGTCCATTGGGTCAAAGGGGGTTGGCAAGAAACATAAGGGAATAGTTGTTTTGTTATTTTTTTGTTGTCATTTAAAATCATAAAAGTTAAACTAATCTTAATTAGTACGCATTAGTATCTACTATATTTAAGTAAAACACAATGAGTAAGCCACTTTAATTAAACCATTTAATTAACTCTTTAGATGATAATGATTAAATTGATTAATTTTCATTATGGTTGAAGTAAAGTTTGATGAAAAAATTACTTTTGTGTCTAAAAATTTATTTAAACAAGGTTTGAAAAATAATTAAATATTGAAAACATAGATTTTTACCAATTATGAAGCTATTTACTTATTAAGTCATTAAGACCATTGCTTTGAATATATAATTCAATTAAATATATTTTCAAATTCATTTAGCTCTCAACTAATTATTTCTAAGACCACAATTTTATTTAAAATGCTACAATTAATCAAAAAAAGCATTTTTGAGATAAATCAATTTAAAGATAAGACATTTTTTTTATTAAAAGCATTAATTAGAAGATCCATAAATCATCATTTTCTGTAGAAATTATTTCCAAAGTACAAAACTAAAGGCATTTATTTAAAATATTGCAGGTACTACAAAAACCTACTTAATAAAATTATGATACTAAAGTCTAAAACTTAGACATTACAATAAAATACACTAAATAATTACGAAATACTTAGATTAGGTAACATGTTCAAATAGTTAAAGAGGAATAATTTATTTGTTTGTTTCTCCATAACAATTATGAAAATAGTTGGGTAATTCAAAACACATGGAACATATTCCATGAAATTATAAGTTATCAGGTGTTATATGTGAAAATCGACTCATCCTAAATGAGCCTGCAGACAGCTCGAAAGCAGCAAAAGCACCAGCCCGAAGGACATTCAGATCACTTTTCCTTCATCTCGGGTCACGGGGTGAGCTCAACTTGAGCTCGTGCATGATAGAGCGAGCTCGACCTTGTCATTTAAAAGATTCACTCCTAAGCCGAAAGATTTGGTGTGCGAAATGCGACTAGCGACCTGAGAGCTCGCTAAGCTAAAGATCGTAGGAGACCAAGTCATATAACTCCCAACGGATACTTGGGACCCACCTACAAAAGACAATCTACAACAGCCAAATGAACAAGATATTGTCTGACCAGTTTGCCTTGTATAATAAATGTTGATGTAATAGATGTACTGCATATGTAATTACCATTGTAACCTCCTCTCTTCTATAAATATGAGGAAGAGCCCTCCGTAGAGGAGGATGATCCTGGATACAGGCAGAAACTCTGCCAAAATAGAAAGAAGAGGAAACCCTGTAAAAAAGAAAGAACCTGAGTGTTGCATATTTGTAAAAAACACTACCTGAATAACACACTACCATGGACGTAGGGTCCAGTGATATCTGGATTTGGCTGAATCACATTAAAAATCTTGTGTCTTCTTCTCTGCTCTTCCCTTCTTCTTTGTTCATATTCTACTGATTTATTGTGTTAGAACCAGCCAAAGGTCATCTTTATGTATTTCTATTGATTTATTATATTTGAACCAGCCATAGGTTAGAGATCCCAAAAAATCCCCTGTTGGCCAGAGTTTGGCTCGATACCAAAATCTGGCCTTAACATTTTAGCGTCGTCTGTGGGGATCTAACTTGTTCTGGATCGTTTCTTACTGCAATGGTGAAGGGAAGAGCCACTAGAGCTTCAAATGCATAGCCCCATCCTCCGGATGGTCATGTCTTGACAACAGATTTGTCTACTGCTCCCATCGTCCAAGCAACTACTAGTCTCCCTCTAGCCAGCTCAGTACAACTAGTTCCTGCCTCTAACCGCACCAACGGACTACAAATCTGGCTCCAGTGTTAGGAGAAACTTGAACACATGATGTGAGAGCTAGCTAAAACAGTCACAATGTTAGTGCAAGCACAAGCCCAGAATGTGCAAGGGTGGGCCGAGACCATCACACCCAAGGTTGAACGTTCTGGTGGAGCTAACTAGGAGCAGACTTCACATCGACATCTACATGGCCGGAACACTGAACCAAACCGCCAAGTCTCTATCTAAGGACCGGGGGGCTTGGATGTTTTGGTAGAAGACCTCCTTCAAAGAGTCAAGCATTTGGAGGAGCACCCTCAGGCTTAAAATGACCAAGGTCATTTTGGGGAGTGAACCCTGTTCTCTAAAGAAATCGTGGAGGAACCCCTCCCGTGCAAGCTCAAAGTTCCAACCATTCCAGTATATGGTGGAGACAGTGACCCGCACAACCATCTGGACTTGTTCAAAATCCAGATGGATCTACAAGTTTGCAACGCCTTAGTCAGGTGTTGTGTGTTCCCTGCTACTTTGGGTGAAGTTCCTCAAATGTGTTTAGGAGCCTTCTAGCTCGCAGCATCAGTAGTTGGGAGGAATGCTAAGAAAAGTTCATTGATCAGTACCAAGCGCTGAGGAAGCAGCTCGTGCCCCCATGTCACCTCGCTACGGTCTTCTAGGGTAAACATGAAATGCTAAAAGACTATATTGCCTACTTCAGGTGCGAGGTCAACAATGTCGAGAAGCCCTTAGATGAGGCCATCTTGACTGTCATTTCAGTGGGACTCCATAGAGATGGAAAGCTATTCAAGAGTTTGTACAAATCCCCAGTTAGCAACTAGGGAGAGTTTTACAAGTGGGCCGCAAAACAAATCAAATGGGAAGAGACTTTTGGTCCATAAAAAATCAAAGTAAGTAGCTCATCTCAAAACAAGAAGAAGAGTAACCGTGGGAAAGGGAATGACAGCCCCGAGTGCTAGCTCACTAAGAAAAGCAAGGATGAACGACCCCCGTTTTTAGGTCATCACAACACTTATAGCATCTTGTCAGACTCTTAAGACAAGATCTTTGTAATGGAAATGGATAAAGAGGATTTTGGAAAGCCTCCACCCTTAAAGACTCATAGCATGTCCAGACTTGACTGAGGGAAATTCTGTGCCTACCACAATGAGTTTGGGCATGTCACCTCAGAGTGCTGGGAGCTGAGAGATGCCATCGAGGATCTCATCAAAACAGGCCGTTTGCATGACTATGTTGTGCAACCTTCCAAGTAACGGCTTGGACCGTCTCGACAGGACCCGGAGTAAGAGCAATCTCCTACTATCAGGACTATCTTTTAACCCTTTAAACTTTTGTAATCTTTGTGAATTTTGTAAACATTTTGAATACCACTACTGATTTTAAATTTTCTTCGAACAGGTGATTCGCCTAATTGGCCACCTTATTTATTTAGGCACAAGATCGCCCTAACCACAAGATCGATCACTTTTTATTTGGGCACAAGATCACCCCATCCATAAGATCGGCCACCCCTTTATTTGGGCATAAGATCGCCTGACCACAAGATTGGTCACATTTTATTTGGGCACAAGATCACCCTAGCCATAAGATCGGCCACCCTTTTATTTGGGCACAAGATCGCCCCAACCACAAGATCAGTCACTCTTTATTTAGGCACAAGATCGTCCCGACCACAAGATCAATTACCTTTTATTTGGGCATAAGATTGCCTTGACCACGAGATCAGCCAACTTTAATTTTGTAGCTTTCATGCGAATTCAATTATGTCGCAGCTCTCATGCGAACTTATTTATTTGGCCACGAGATCGGCCTGAGCACAAGATCACTCACTTATTAATTTTGTAGCTTTCATGTGAATTCAATTATGTCGTAGCCCTCATGCGAACTTATTTATTTGTCCATGAGATTGGCCCAAGTAGGAGATAGCTCACTTATTAATGTCACAACTCTCATGCGAACTCAATCATGTCGCAGCTCTTATGCGAACTTATTTATTTGGCCATGAGATCTGCCTAAGCAAGAGATCGCTCACTTATTAATGTCGCAGCTCTCATGCGAACTTATCTATTTGGCCACGAGATCGGCCCAAGCACGAGATCGCTCACTTATTAATGTTGCAGCTCTCATGCGAACTTATCTATTTTGCCACAAGATCGGCCTGAGCATGAGATCACTCACTTATTAATGTCACAGCTCTCATGCAAACTTATTTATTTGGTCACAAGATCGGCCCGAGCACGAGATTGCTCACTTGTTGATTTCACAGCTTTCATGCGAACTTATCTTATTATTTTATGATTCCCATAATAACTTGTCTATTTATTTGGCCACAGGATCAGCTCAAGCATGAGATCGCTCTAATCTGTAACTCATGCTATCTTTTGATTATACGCAGGTCACACAGAATGTTCAAACCAAAATGTATATATGAGAAACAAAAACAACAAATAGAAATTACAGAAAGGAGCTGAAGCTTTATTCATTAAAAGACCTCAATGAGGTAGATATACATCAGAAAGCCCTGAATACAGGCTGACCAAAATACAAAAGGGAAAACCTATGACTAAGAAGGGAGACCAGCCACAAAGGGTCGTACTCTGGCTAACTAGAGCTCGTGTGCTACCAAAGTCCTCAAATTTCCCTTCCAATGCACAATCAATGGTAGCACTGCAGCTTCTTATTTCTCTAGCCTCCAGCTCCTCATGAAAAATCAGGAAGCGTCAAGAGCTTGGTTGGCTAAACAATTGCCTCACGGTGGAGCCCTGAGGATGCAATCTGAGATCCATATGAGATCTCTCCATATTAGTGAAGAAGTCAAGTCTTCCAAACTCTTTATGCAACATACCATACACGCCTCTATAGAAGGCCGGAATGTCGAAAATGATGGTCGTTTGTCAAGAAACTCCATGGTTTGCTCAGTGTAAAAATAAAAGGGATTGCCTTTCCCTTATATAGAGCCAGACCTGGCTCCATCAAAGACTCCAAATCCATCTCCCCAACTACTAACATTTATTACCTCAAAAAAGGCTAAGTCTGACTCAATAGCTGCCTGACACGTGCCACAAGAAGCATGGCCTAGAGTAGGCAAAGCGATAGTCTCGGGAGAAGACTTTGACTGATAAGAAATCAAAAAGTTTCAACTCCCAGTCCATAAAGACAGCTGAGAGTTAGAGGGCCTATGTTATATGTGAAAATTGGCTCATCCTGAATGAGCCTGCAGACAGCCCGAGAGCCGTAAAAGCACTAGCCTGAAGGACATTCAAATTGCTCTACCTTCATCTCGTGTCATGGGGCGACTTCAACTCGAGCTCGTACACGACAGAGCGAGCTTGACCTTGTCATTTGAAAGACTCACTCCCAGGTCGAAAAATTCGATGTGCGTAATGCGACCATTGACTTGAGAGCTCATTGAGCTAAAGCCTATAGGAGACCAAGTCATATCACTCCCAACGGATACTTGGGACCTACCTGCAGAAGATAATCTACAACAGTGGAATGAACAAGATATTGTTTGACCACTTTGCCTTGTATAATAAATGTTGATGTAATATATTTACTGCATATGTAATTATCATTGTAACCTCCTCTCCTCTATAAATATGAGGAAGGGACCCTCCGTAGAGGAGGAGGATCCTAGATACAAGCAGAAACTTTGCCAAAATAGAAAGAAGAGGAAACCCTATAAAAAAAGAGAGAACCTGAGTGTTGCATGTTTGTAAAAAACACCACCTGAATAATGCGCTACCATGGACGTAGGGTCCAGTGATATCCAGATTTGGCCGAACCATGTTAAAAACCTTATGTCTTCTTCTCTGCTCTTCCTTTCTTCTTTGTTCATTTTCTGCTGATTTATTATGTTAGAACCAACCAAAGGTCATCTCTGCGTATTTCTATTGATTTATTATATTTGAACCAGCCATAGGTCAGAGATCCCGAAGAATCCCCCCATTGGCCGGAGTTTGGCTTAATACCAAAATCTGACATCAACATCAGGTAAAATTATTTACTAAAAAAACTCTCTTCAAGATGTGTTTTATAAATTTTATGCTCATAAAATTTAAATATTCATAATTTTTAAAAGAAATCTTTATAATAGTTGTTTAAAAAAAAAGTTTTGGCTATCACAATACAAATCAATGATATAAAACCTTATTTATTTATTTATTTCTCTTATTCATTTTATTAATATTATATTATTTAATTTAATTATTTTATTTATTTCTAATTATTTTATTTTATTTTATTTTAAGATTTTATTAAATTATACATTTCAAACATACTTTGTGTTTTCAAGAATTAAAGAGTATTTCTTAAGGAAAAATATGTCAAACATATTTATTATTAGATAAACATTTAGAATGCATTAGAAATGATAGATAAAATTAGAAATTTTAGAAAGGATAGAATTGTTAGGGGTAATGAATGTGATTTCCATAGGGAATTCCATAAAAGTAAATGAAAGAATAAGTGATGCTTTGTGTTTGTGAGCTAACACAATGTTAAGTGGGATTTGGAAGACCTACATACACTAAAAGATGAATAAGATTTCTTTTGGTTACTGAGGATAGTAATTAAACTAGCTGCATTGTAGGAGGGCACAAGTTTAAGGCATGTACTCCAGAGGGCATGCAACTTTATTAGGTATATCATTGGGGACATACAACCTTTCAGTCATCATTCTTTTATTAATCCACCATTGCCAGTATATGATACATGGGGTATTTTGCAAAGCTGGTTAGATCAAGTTATGAGTATATGATCATAAAAGGGTAACTTGAGGATCCCATGCTACAACTTAGTAAGGTAATCATAACTTGTTATAGGCGAAAAATGGCCTCAGAAGAATACGACAAATCCGAACCCGCCAGAGTCCAAATCGTCCAGCTCGCTGAAGACGCCCAGCAAACTTTACCTCGCTCGCTACCAGACAATGATACAGTGAGGTGATCATAAGACTAGCTTATCAAGCAGTTGACCATCCTGCTTAAGCTCGCTACCCCCATTACAGCACCATCAAGCTCACTATAACGACCTCCCAAAGTGACCCTGAGCAAGGAATCCCAGCTCGGGATGACGAACACCCCGCATAGTAAGACCACACTAAGCAGAAGACGCTTACAAATACAAGGCCACCGCTAGTAGGAGGGACCCATCCTGCAGCCCACATCCTGTAACAGCCGTATTTTAGCTTTTACTATCTTTTCCATTTATATCTTGATTAACACAACTGTATCTTATAATTAATGTAACTCCTCCTTCCTCTATAAATAGGATTACATTGTTAGAAGAAGAAAGGAGGAGATTGGCGCATTATAAGCCAAAACTTTGTATAAACAATCCTTCATATCAATAAAATTCCCATCGTGAATGTAGGTGTCAGGCCCCATTTAGGTAATATAAGGATTTAAAAGTGTGGTAGGCAATTTAAAATGCGGAATTCAAATCAGATCTTGCCCTTATCTCGTTGGAGACTTAGTATACAATCTTTGTTCGTTTA
>JANHAO010027468.1:0-10838 GCA_026873985.1 Saraca asoca | reverse complement strand
ATAAGCATAAGGCTTATTCATTAAGTTATGGGAAACAAGGTGCATCGTAATACATAGAAGGTAATACTTGCATATAGAGGACCTACCGCTATGATTCATGCATTTAGTTTTCCTTGGATATTATTCAAACCAAGTGGGAGAATGTAAGTCATTGCTACCAATAGCTACATGGTCTTCAGAGTTTAGTTGTGTGTGCTTCGGAGCTAGCTTCTATTATGCAACTTTCGGACTTGGTTGCATCAATAACCTAGTAGCTGAAATGGTCCAAATATGGTGCAAAATATCTGATTTGGTGCAACGGTAATGTGACGGAGCTAGCCGTTGCACCCTATCTATAAATAAGGGGATCCTTGGGCTCAGTTTTTAATGAGTTTTATGCTACACCATCATAACCAGAAACTAGAGCTCAAAAGCATTCTTCCTTATATTTTAAAATAGTAACATCGTTTTGTTTTGCATAAAACAAGCAGTGGATTTTTCCAATGGATGGAGGTTGGTTAAGGCCTTATTTTTATTATTTCTTTGTCATTAACATGTTCATTTATGAATGCAGTATGCTTTCACACACTTCCTCTATCAATTTGCAATAAGCCTCCATTGATCTCCTGCAACCTTCGTCCAATTTGTTTAACAGGTAATGGTGGGTAATGACAAGTAGTCAAAACAATTTTCGTCCATGTCTTGTTTTAGCAGCCAAGGGTATAATTATCAATTGAATTATGTCAAAATTGAATGAACAAATTTAGCAACGGATAATAGCAAGTTGCTCAGACACATGACAACCTGCAATTGGATGCTCACTATGAATACCACAATAAAGAGTAATATAAAATGACCCTATTACCTATTATATGCCGGTGTTGTGCAACCTCTTTTCATTTATGAGACTTGGCCTTTCCGACAATATCAAGTCCACTGTATGTCAAATTCATGCACAATATGCATCTATACTTGTCTACGATGGAGGTGCAAGTTTTCGTGGACATATTGCCAAGCTCGGCTAGATCTAGGGCGAGGTCTGCTCATGCCCAACAACCATCCAAGGTGAGGTCTCTCCAACTGTTTAATATATGATGATGATAACTTGGTTAAAATTAGAGCATTCCGTGAATATATTTTGAAAGTGGGAACAGTGGGGGAAAATCCTTTTCAAACGGGGACAATCTAATAGAAAAGCCAATGAATCATGTGAAGCCATATTCTAACCAGACCAAGCCAATTCCTATCATGTCATTTAAATAAAATTGATAAACTAAACCATTTCATCCTTAAAATTGTAAGGCATTAATAAAATGATCCTTAGATTAAAAAAATAATCATAATAATTTTTAAATAATATTTGATCTATATAATTTTATTCTTCCATCGTGTTATTTAAAGATAAAATTTTATATATAAAAAGAAGAAATTATATAAACAATATATTATTCAGATATTATTATTATCTTTTTTATAATTCATGGATTATTTTGCCAATACCTTATAATTTCAAGGACAAAATTATTGATTTTATCAATAAAATTTGTACATGAATTTTTCTTTCACTAGAGAGTTGGAATGAGTGTACTACATAACTTCAATTTTATAGCAATTTTTTATTTTTTATATTTTCCTCAAAAGTTTTATTTTTTATAAGTTTCACATTTTAAAATCTCTTCATATTGCAACTATTGTTGATAGAGCTATAATTTTTAATATGTAAAATTGACATATATTTGTAATATTTTTTAGAAGAAAATTATAAAAAGTATGAAAGATTTCATAAAGTCTGTGAATTCTCATAAAATCTTGTTAAAAAGAGCATATATGAAAAGCAAAGCTATCTTTATATAATACATAAACAGTTAAATTATCCTACTACTCCACGTCACTCAGTTTTTAATTAAGTCCTTGTTGATGGTGGATTTCAGTTCGGTCCAAATCCAGCTAACCAAAGAAGTTCTTTTGGACTCAAGCTATAATCTGATTGTGCAAATGAAGAAAAATAGCCAAAACAAGAGAGAGGAAGTGGAAGGACAGGAAGAACATTGAAGCATTTAACGTGGTTCGGCCAAAATTGGATAGCACTAGTCCTTATGTCGACGGTATTATTTTTATTGCTTTTGGAGAAATTTCAACAAAGTTACAATATGGGTTTCTTAGCTTGCTTACTATGATCTCTCTCCTCTTATTTATAGAGGCCGGGAGGTTACAAATGTAAATTTACAAGTTACATTTTTGTTACATTAAATAATAAATGTACAAAGCAGCTTAGACTATTGTAAAATGGCTTCTACAGGTTGCTTTCTATGAGTGGGCCCTACAAACTACTTTTTGCATATAGGCACTAAGAGTTATCTTGGTGTTTACTTTGTGCTCAACCTTAGTGGGCTTCTAACTGGGTAAGGCACTGCATCTAACAAGCCAGAGCTCATGAGCTGGGGTCGTTACTAACCATTGATGTCGAACTCGAGCAGTTGGCGAGTTGAAACTCATTTTTAGCGAGCCAAAGGCTGCTACCTTAGGCCTTATCGTGCACTCTGGGTCTACAACTTAGCAAGCTAGTACTTCTGCTTAGCGACCTCGCAGTCAAGTGTGTTGGGCCTCTTTACTGGACTTGGCTCCCACTTGGCTTTTGCCAGCTCACTTCATGGTACCAAATTTTACCTGTAACATTAGCCCCCTAGCTTACAATTTGCTTTGCAGACTAGTAGCTTAAGTCTACTGGCAAATTTGTCTTTCAAGCTTCAGAGTTTTACCCATCAAATGCTATATCACCTCGTTGAAAGAGGCTTTTGATGAATGAGCTCATTAGTGGCTTTTGTGTATCATGTCAGATTTTTTGTATATCACAGATGATAGTATGTAGGTTAAGATGGATAAGTTCCTACAAATAAACAAATAAAATGAATGCTAGTTGGCCAATCGGCCTCAGCTTATAATACAGGTCGCATGAAAGTCGCGCCTTAATGAAATGTCACATGAGAGCTATGAGTAATAGGTTACACATATAGAGTGCCTAAAGAAGTTAGTCGTATGCACGACAAGTAGTAGATCACATACATGTGGTGTCTAAGAAAGTTGGTTGCATGGGCGTTCAAGTAAGAGAGCATGTATATGGTGCCTAAGAAAGTTGGTCATATACACATTGCAAAAGAGGTTGCATGCACATGGTGCCTAAGAAAGTTGGTCATGTGCATATGCAGGGAAGTTGCTTACATACAGTGCCTAAGCAAGTTGGTCGTATATAAGCAGTGCATGTATATGGTGCCAAAGAAAGTTGGTCATACACATGACACAAAGATCGCATGCATATGGTGCCTAAGAAAGTTGTTCATATGCATGTGCGCAAAGGGGGTTGCAAGCATACGGTGCCTGAGAAAGTTGGTCATATGCATGTGGCAATGTTAAGTGAGTCACACTAATGCAATACCGAAAAGTAGGTCACATTGTGTGACACCTAGTGGTAAGCCAAAATTTACTAGCTTTCAAAGGATACATTTTCTCGAGTTAGATGGGTGAACTTGCTTCTTCGCTACAGACTTGACATTTTACGGACAACTTGTTCAATGATTACTATACATAACATTTGGGCTGCTTCTATATGCTTCATTAAAGGGTTAATGTATAATTCTCATTACAGTCATTTCTCCTTACTCAAGATTTTGGTAAAGCTAAGAAGGTTGTTGCCCTACAGGACGTAGTGCATAATCTTTTAAATGGCCTCTCTTAATTAGATCTTCAATCACATCTCAGCAATCTGAAGTGTTGTGCCCCACTTCATTGTGGTAGGTGCAAAATTTGTTCGTGTTTCTATTCACACAAGGAGTCTTCAAGGGATTAGGAGTCCTGAAGCCTTTTCTACCCTCTTCTATTACAAAAATCCTATCCAAAGTGTTTGATAAAATGTTATAATTCTCATGGCGACCTAGGTGCTAAGGTTGCTCATCTTTGCTCTTTTTAGCGAGTTGGAAATTGGAGCTATCTTTTCCATCTCCATGACCACTCCTCTGATTATTCTAATCAGATTTGTTTGCCTCAAACTTCTTCGAGTTGAAGGTCTCCTCCCACCTGACTTGCTTGGTAGCTCATTCATAGAACTCATCCAGGTCGCTCACAGGAAATTTGTAAATGTTCTTATATAGCTTTCCATCTTTGCTTAGTCTCGCAAAGATGGCTGTCAAAACACATTCATCTAAGGGATTATCCACATTGTTGACCTCACATCTAAACTAAGTGATGTAGTCCTTTAGTGACTCATCTTTGTGTTAGAAAATCATAGCAAGGTGGCACGACAGAGTGAGCTACTTCTTCAATGCTCTATATTAGTCGACAAACTTTTTCTGGCACTCTTCCTGGCTACCTATGCTGCTAGTTGGGAGGCTCTTGAACTAAGCCTCAAGTTGGCTTCCCAGAGTAGCCAGGAAGATGGGGCATTTGACCAGAGGATTTATTGTTTGGAGGTCCATTTGGACATTGAACCTAACTAGGTGGTCACACATATCACCATCTCTATTGTACTGAGAGATTGCCAGAATTTTAAGCTTACAAGGGAGAGGTTCTACCTTAACCCTTCTGGTGAGCGAGGTTTGATAACAAAATATTTTACTTATTTAATTATCCTCTCACTAAGCTTTTTAAGGTCTAAAATTACTTACTTCCAACTATGTTATTGTATATTCATAGTGTGATGTCAATTGGATTCATTATGGAAAATTCTACAGTATTTGGCTTTGTTGAGCAATTTCTGTATTTTAGTTATAACTTAAGCTACACTTGTCCAATTAATGTAATTCTTATCTTGTAGAAAGCTAAGACATAGCTCTACAACCTTCATGAAGACCTCCAAGGCTGAATCTCACAATTAGATATCTGAATTTGGAGTTGAAACCAAAACCAAAATGCTGCCTCAACCTGTCTCGAGCAACCAGACCTTTGAGAATTCATTAGGCCATATCTAGAGCTATACAAGTCCAAATGAGGTCAAACTAAGCCTAAATGGAAGCTAAAACACAATTCTACAACTCTTATGAAGATTCTAGGCCTGAATCCATCATATTGGGCATGCAATTGGAGCTACAATTTAGGGATAGAATATTGATGGTGGGCCTCTGTAAAATTGGATTTTTAGGCCCCAATTGGCATGCAACTTGAGCCCAATGGACCATCCCTTGCACCAGATCACACTCAACCAACTAGAGGTCATTAAATCAGTGAAAAAGTAGAGAATATGGTCTACAATAGGCATTACATGCAAGAGGAGTGGTAGTAAGTAACCAGACTACACCATCCCATCATGATTGCCTACTCACCAACCAGCAGCTAGCTTCTCTTTTCTCGGGCAAAGTCCTTTTAGTTTTAGGCTTTTTAGTTCAATTTTGGGAGAGTTTTTGGAGGATAGAGAGCAAGCTTTTGTTCTTCTCTTCTCTATAACTTTATACCTTCCATGGAAGGCTAAACACTTGTAATCAGTCCAAGGTTTGACAAACTTAAAGATTAATGTGGAGATTTTGTTCCTTCATTTTCCATTCAAATTGCTAGTCATTTCTCTCCTTTCCTCTTGTTTTTATTGTGATATCTAAATTGAATGGATTCATTTAATTTAGGTGTTAAAATGATTATTGATTATTAATCACTTGTAGAAAGATGATGGTAGAACCTAAGCAATGTATTGAGATTTTGATGGATTGTTTGTTGGTTGAGTTCTACATAAGACTCAATAATCATTTTAAGGATTCTTGTTATAATTTTAGGCCATAGAATATGATCAATAATTGAATGAATATTTAGTGATCAAGGATACATTAATTTCAAGTTTAGTTGATTCCTTTGGGCTAGTTAGTTTACTTATCCGAATTTTTATTTTTGCATTGTAGTTTTTTGTTAGGATAACTACTATCAAACCCCCCTAATTCTTACCTCTTAATCTGATTAATATCATCCAAATGATCTAAGGGCTTGACCCGGTGTTGCCTATACTATAAGTAGTGCAGGTAGCTCAGTTTATAAATTTTTCTAATCTTGATTGGATTTAGCACCCGATCATGATCCTCTCTTCGTTGTGCTCTTGGTTACCACCTTAAGCTTGAAGACATTCCTCTAATTGCTTCATCTTTTGAAGCAACTCATCTACCATAGGATCATGTGTCCCAGATTGTTGGTCATGAGTGTAGCGACCCAAGGTATGTCCCTGGCTGGACCTGTTTGAGCTTTCAACTTGGTGCAAGTCCCCTGGTCGTGAGTCATCATGGTTCTCTCAAGCTTGATGAACCTTTGATCTCGTCTAAAAATTGGAGGGGTGAGTTGAATTAGCAACCTGGTGCTCTCGATTGGCTCTGTTCAAACTTCCAACATGTTGCTACTGATGTACATTTCTGGGTGTAATGACCTTGGCTTGTCTTTACATATCCTGAGCTTGTGCCTATACTAACATTGTGACTACCCTAGACAATTCTCCCATCATATTTTCCAGTCTCTCCTGGCACTGATGCCAGGTTTGAGCTTCATTAGTGCCATTGACAGCAGCAGGATGATAAAAGCTGGCTTGGGGCAAGCCAATAATAACACCTATAACAAGAGCAGTGGAGGAGTCAATTAGAGACATATGACCTTCCAACCAATCAATTGTAGCATTCGAAGTTCTAGTGATTCTTTCTCTCATCATTGTAACTGCACAAAAGATCAGCCAGAATACAGAAGATCAACTAGAAAACAGATGAGTCCCTAATGGAGTCACCAAAATGTTGATGGTGGATTTAAGTTCAATCCAAATCCAGCCAACCAGAGAAGTTCTTTTGGACTCAAGCTACAATCTGGTTGTGCAAATGCAAAAAAAAAAAAAAACAACTAGAACAAGAGAAAAGAAGTGGAAGGATAGGAAGAACATTGGAACTTTTAATGTGATTCAGCCATAATTGGGTAGCACCGGTCCGTACGTTCACAATATTATTTTTATTGCTTCTGGAGAAATTTCAACAGAGTTACAATATGGGTTTCTTGGCTTGCTTACTATGATCTCCCTCCTCTTATTTATCGAGGTTGGGAGGTCACAAATGTAAATTTACAAGTTATATTTCTGTTACATCAAATAATAAATATACAAGACAGCTTAGACTACTGTAAAATGGCTTCTGCAGGTTGCTTTCTGTAAGTGGGCCCTACAAACTGCTTTTTGCAAATGGGCACTAAGAGTTGTCTTGGTGTTTGCTTCGTGCTCGACCTCAGCGGGCTTTTAACTGGGTAAGGCACTGCGTCTAGCAAGCTAGAACTCGTGAACTGGGGTCACTACTGACCATTGATGTCGAACTCGAGCAATTGGCAAGCTCGAGTCATTGGCGAGCTAGGACTCATTTTTAGCGAGTCGGGGGCCGCTCCCTTAGGCCTTGTCGTGTGCTCGAGGTCTGCGACTTAATGAGCCAGTGCTTCTGCTTAGCGACCTCGCGGTTAGGCGTGCTGGGCCCCTTTGCTAGACTTAGCTTTCATTGGGCTTTTGCCAACCCACTTCATGATATCGAATCTTACCCATAACAGTCCTTATAATTTAAAAGTTTTAAATTAGACCCTTATACTTATTTTTCATTTATAATTAGACACTTACTTTTATTTTCTTATTAGATGTTATTAGCAATTAATCCATTGGACAATAATCTATTAGTGGTTTATGAAATGAAAAACAAAAAATTCGTCATTTTCCTCTAAAAATGAAATAACTTTACAAAATATTCTAATTTTATCTAAATTATCTTTCACTTAAATACAAATAGAAATTATATAGAATTTCTATATTAATAATTATTAAATCACATCAAAATAGTGTTATTCTACTATGTCAATTATTAACAAAATCTAATAAAAGTAAAAAGAAATATTTAATCAAAAATAAAAAATAAATATAAAAATTTAATTTAAAATTTTTAAAATATAAAAATATAATTAGATATTGAATAAAATTATATAAAATAAGAAAATAGTTTAACCTCCCTAATATTATATTAAAGCATATTAATCAAACGGCTCGCAATTTTAACGAATTAAGTATACATCGAACTCAGCATGATTTCAAAATGAGTTCGAACGCAACTTAAAAAGGAACCACAAATCAAGTCAAAACAAATACCTGATTAGGCTTGAATGACAACCCTACTGCCAATCAACACGACCCAAGCCAGTAGAGAAACTAAATAAAACAAGACCAATTCAATCATTTAACAAGAAGACATGTGTACTAGAGCCAAAATTTAATACTTTTAATATGTATTAAGCCCCAGCATCATCAAATAATATATAAAGTAAATTAATTCATATTTATTTTAAAGTTAAAATATTTGATGTAATCAAGATATTCAAAATAAAAATAAAATTATCTAAAATTTAATTAATTATATTTTATAATATCATATATTTATTTATTTACTTATTATTTTTAGGGTTAATAGAAATTTTAATCCTTATAATTTTACTAAATTTATAATTTAATCCTTATAGTTTTATTTTATGTAATTACATCTTAAAGTTTAAAATAATTTGTAATTAAATCTCTACCATTAACTTGTGTTAAACTCAAGTAATAGGATAATTTAGAATCAAGTTGGATTTATTTTTCAACTCCTTTATCATTTTTCATCAATGATTTAAAAAAAAACTTAACATTTTTAAACCTTATTAATATGAAGATTCCTTTTTCTTATTTAAAAAAAAAATAATGAAAATATAACAATTCAATAGAAGTAAAATGACAATATATAATTTAATGGACATATAAAACTTTATTAGTTAGATTTAATTTTAGTTGGCAATAAGAATTTAATTACAATTAATTTTAAATTTTAAAATGTAATTATATAAAATAAAATTATAAGAACTAAATTACAAATTTAGTGAAATTATAATAATTAAAATCTCTATTAACCCTTATTTTTATTTATGCTGAATTAATTGACATAAATTAAATATATAATGATATGTAGATTTTTTTTTTCCTCTTTACCTTTATGAAAAAAAATGCATTGATTAATTAGGGTATGAACTATCAATTAACCAAAAAAAAAAAATAAAGTAAAAAAAAATAATTAAAAAATCTATTCTAATAAATTATACATTACTTGAAATAATTTCTTAAAAATTATTTGATCAAGTCAAAAATTAAAAACTAATGGACTAAACACTTTTAAAACATGAAAAAGAATTATTTAATCAAATTAAAAATTAAAAATCAGTTTTTTTTTATGTGCCAAACACATATTTAGGCTTCTATAATTGATGTCGCTGTATTTACAACTTTACCTATACCTTGAAGTCATGGGCAACTTGTGTGCTGCGATAATCATGGATAGTCCTAGTCTAAGGACAGAGTCCCTGATAAACTTCGGATCTTCATTCATCATGTGATAAATTGCTAGTCCATAGTCGGACATCCCCGCCATCCTCTCCTTCATATATTTTTATACACCAATTCAAAGATGGTTACATGACCTAGAGGAAATTTTTCAATTCATTTTTTCATAATAGATGGAGGCCAAGCCTGCAAGGAAATGAGAAATAGACAAATGGCATTTCCGGAAATCAAATTTCCAACCCTACAGCATACAGAGAGTCTTAAAACCAAGGCTTGTACCACTTGGATTACTTCACTACAATAAGCTGGACAACTTTCTTCCCTTTTATGATTTTTTGGGAATAAAAGAGTGGGTGGTAAAAAATAGAGGAGTTATGGGGTTTTTTTTTATTTTTTTATTTTTTTTTTTACATATAGCCCTCCATCCCTTAATTCTCTCAATCTCATGATGACTCGTGAGAATGACACATGACTCATAACACCAGGTTCTGGTTCATAACTCGGTTGATCATTATAAAGAAGTAGGACATTTTATGCGCGTATCAGCAAAAATCGCCTGGAGCTTAGCTATTTCAATCCTCAAAACAAAAATGCATGCAGCATGAAATTCTCATATTTACCCTGTAAGAAGAACTCCTGCATGGACTCAGTTACCATTGCTGACATCCACTAATACCAGATAGCAACACTAATAATCTTTGTCAAAATAAACCAGCCTGGCCTGTATAGTATAAGTAGAATTAAGAAGTGATCACAATTGAGGATTCTTCTAAAGCGATGTGATCAGGACAGGCAAAACTAGGATTTAAAGAATATTTTGGAACAGGTGTTTCAAGAAAGACCTAACTTAGGTTTGAAATTTACAGAAGGCTGAGAATCCCAGTTACAAAAATATTTTCAAGACTGAGGGCAACTACTGACACAGTGAAGGGTAGTCTCTTAATTCAGAAGGAAATATTTACCCATAAAACCATATTACTAGAAAGAACATTTGTAAGTCCATCAAGAGTTAATACATATATGTAAGCTCCATGGTCAAATAAGCAAATACTAAAAGAACTAAGGGCCTCTTCGATACATCTGATAAGAGTGATAGGATAGGAAAAACTATATTATCCTGCTTTTGTTTCGTGTTTGGTGAACTAACATGATAGGAATATCCTATCAGGTTTGCTATCATATCTAGGCCCTTAGTTGAAATTTTTATCCCATGGGATAGGCTTTGGGATAAAAATGGACCGGATAGAATAAGGTGAAATTTTTCCTTACTTACCCCCAACACCTTCGACCTCGTCTCCTCTCCTCTAATCCTCGACCTCGTCTCCTCTTTTCGTCAGAGACTTCTAACCCTCAATCTCGTCTCCTCTCTTCATCTGCAAGGGTTTTGAAGCACTTGAGTATAAGGTATGACTTCTAACCCTCTGCACTACATTCTACGATTCCACTTGAACAAGAAGATGAGTGGGGTATTGTGATTTATTTATTTTTGCTTCAATTTGGTTTGTTTGTTGTTTCACTAATTTAG
>JANHAO010027467.1:0-10841 GCA_026873985.1 Saraca asoca | reverse complement strand
AGGGCATGAAATCTTGCCTCCTTGTGGTTTTCCTTTAGTGAAAGCATAATCTAAGAAAAATTTAACACCATCAATGTACTCTTTGTTATGCCTCGGTAAATCTATCCAATCCTTTTCCACATATTTTAGTCTATTGAGAAAAAAAAATCAAGCAACAAGATAAAATAATCACATCAAATCATTAAATGCATTGAATTCTAAAAAAATTTAGCTCTAAATTCATTTAGGAATCGATTCATCCTTACAGAATCAATTACCTAATTGATTCACAAAAGTTCCTAAACCTTCAATAAAAAATTGTCAAAGACAACTTCTAATGAATCGATTCATGAGAAGTTATCTTTTTTAACGAAGGTTTAAAAACCTTTGTGATGAAGTTCTTCATAAAACTCAGATACTAATTGATTCCTAAATCAATTCATAGTCTAAATCTTAGCAACCCTAGCCTCATCTATAAGCAAATTTGTGCTTATAAGCAAATCTATCTCTACCTCATCTAATTTCATCAAATCAAACATCATCAATTTGTATTTTTATACGTTCTAATTTCATTGAAACCCATGAAAGCCCAATGACACTTTCTTAGTTATCATCAAAATAAAGTTCATAAAATAAAAGATTAAACCAAATACAAAATAAAATACTTATCCTGACATTTTTCAATGTGGGCTGGATTGCTAGCTGAAGAAACACTAGAGAACTTGGCAAGAAGAAGTAGAAGTAAAAGGAGCAGAAGTAGAAGCACATGCAAAAGGATCGAGCAAAACCAGAAGCAATAGTAGTAGTAGAAGTAGAAGTAATAGAAGTAGAAGCAGAAGCAAAAGGAGCCATGCACAGCTTGGCGGTAGATAGTCCAAAAACAGAAGGAGCAGAAGGGGAAAAGGGAAATAAAGGGAGGAGATATATTGTAATAGTATTTTTTTTCTTTTTTCTATTCAATAAAAAGAAAAACTTATAAAACCAAAAGCATTAATTAACATTATAAAATTGTTTTAAAAAAAATTATTTGGCAACATAATTTAAGTATTGCTTATTAATCAAAATTTTGCAACACTTAAAAAAATATTATCTATTGTATCTATGACAATGGTTTTAAGTGATTGTTGCTTAATATTAGAAACAAAGGCAACAATAAAAAAATTGTTGCCTATTTTAGTTATGGGCAATAGTTTTTAAGTGTTGCAGGGTTTAGTGTTGCCAAAGGCCAAAAATGTTACAGTGGTTCTCTTTGTTTGCATAAAGATTGAACTCACAAAAGGGTACAAGTTTGCATGGAATCATAGTAATGTGAATCGATTACGATTTACAATCAAGAAAATCAAAGATTTTAGCCAAGTGGTGCCTGATTTTGGCTTAAAGGTGAGAATTATGTCATTGTCATGATCATGGAAGTTGTTTTGAAAAGAGATTATGTTTTTCAAAATCCTTGTAGGGCACCAGAAATCTTGATAGAGAGTAAGACCAGTGTCACAAAACTAACCCTTTATTTTGGAAGGGATTGAAGGAATTTCTTTAATTCTTTGTGTTTATCCTCTTCAAAAGCTAATGAAGAGGAAGAGGAGGAAAAAGAAGTTAATGGAAGGAGGCTAAGAAAGTTCTCCATGATAAAGGTTGACAATGAAAGTGATGGTTAGAACTTGAGTATGAACAAGCTTTACACAAAAATATTTAGTGGTTAAAGACTTGTTTGGTGAGAAACACCACACTGTTTGATGTTTATATATATATATATATATATATATAAGAAAACTTACAATTAACTTCTTCTTATTAAATAGAAGTAAAGATATTTATTATAATTGGAGTACAAAAGTATTTCTCTTGTTTGGTTTAATTGTAACAAAGATATAAAGATAAGTTTAAGCATAATTATTATTGTGAAAGTACATTCTCTTCATCAAGCACCTAAAAAGTAAGTTTCAGTATGTAAAAATGTCTACTAGTAAATATGACATCATGTTTTTAAAACATTCATTACATTTAAAAAGAGGTTGTTGTAATTTAATAGATGTTGACGATCGAATCCGGTCAATCAAAAAGTTTAAAAATCCTAAACTGTAGATTAATGTAAATAGAGAGAAAGAGAGAAAAAGAGAGAAAGAACAGGGAAACACTAAGAAGTTTTTAACATGATTTGGCTAAAATCAATCGACCCCAACGTCCACAAATTTTATTACTCTTTGTTGAGTATTTTGTATCTGATGATTGATTGTGTATTTATTATATGTCCCTTGTACAATGATTTTAACCCTTATTTATAGTGGTTGAAATGTTACAATTTGAATGTAATTCAAATACCGATAAGGATTATTAATCGATTAAGATTACATAACAGATAAGGATTGATGGTTATAGCAGATTCCCATTAAGATAGGAAACTGAATGGATTTCCCTAGATTGATGGTTAAGAGAGTGTGCTTCAAGTTGTAGGCTAGACCTTTTCCCCAATGACCTAAGGTTGCTACTTTGACCCTTATTGACCGATAACCTAAGTTTGCATCTGGTGACCTGATGCCTTGGTCCAATGACCTCAATCCTGGATAAGTTGGTTCCTTATCAACTAGACTTATCCATTGAGCTTTTACTAGCCCATTTGTATGGTTCCAAAAAATACTCACAATATTAGCCCCTAGCTCTTAGTGCGATCTACGGACTGAGAGCTATAGCTTGCTGGTAAAAGCTTGTTTAACCATGCCATCATTTAGACTTTTATAATTCTGAGTTTCACCTTTTGAATGTTCATATGTACGTTTACTTTGGTAAATAAGGCTTTTGATGAGTTAAATGCACAGTAGGTTGCAGTCAGTAATTCAAAATGCTAACGTGAATACACCTCAACTAGTACAAGTCGAGTACCCAGTAGGTGCTCAAGTCAAGTGCCCAGTAGGTCGCATGAATCAAGTACTGTCACATGAATGCGATGCCAAGTAATAGTCGCATCAATTTAGTGCCAAGTCATAAGTCACATGAATATGGTTCAGCTAGTAATATGGTTACCTAGGTAGGTCATGCCATAGCAATCGTATTGCTCAGTAAATCATGCCATAACAATCGTGTTGCTTAGTAGGTTGTGCTATAGCAATTGTGTTGCTTAGCAGGTCATGCTACAACAATTAGGTTGCTCAGTAGGTCATGCCATAATAATCATGTTACTCAGTAGGTCACACCATAATAATCATGTTGCTCAATCAGTCACACCATAGCAATCATGTTGCTCAGTGGGTCACACGGATGCACTTCAGTTTACATGAGTTCGAGTGCCTAGGTAGGTCGCATAAATGTGCCTCAGCTAGCATGTCATGACTTTGTCAAATCTAAGAATAGCTTGGTTCCCATATAATTAGGATTAGAAAGGCGAGTGCTCACTTTTGAATTAGAAAAGCATTTGTTCACTTCTAGTATACTATATTGTTGAAAATTTATTCAAAAATAAACACCGATACAAAAATTTCAAGAAAGACCTGGGCACCTGATTAACATTACAGAATTAAAATATGGTTCTCATTGCAAGTGCCTATTCTTGGTCAGGAGCCTACTGGGGTTGCTAAGGTGACTGTTTCGCAAGTCGTACCACATAGTCTTTCAAATGACCTTTCTTGATCAGATCCTCGATCTTGTCTTTAAGTGCTTAACACTCTGAAGTATTGTGCCTAACCTTATCATGATAGGCACAAAACTTATCTCTATTGTTCCTGAGCCTGTTGGGAGTCCTTAGGGGTTTAGGCTTTCCAAAGTCCTCCTTGTCTTTCTCTATTGCAAAAATCCTATCTTGAGTATCCGATAGGATACTATAGCTATCATGGTGACCTTGACACTGAGGATGCTTACTCTTGGCCTTTTTTATGGCCTGGCTATTAGAGCCATCCCTTTGACTTTCTTTGTCATTTCTTCCATTGCTCCTCTTTTTTTTCTTTTCTAGTTTGAACTATTCACCTCATCCTTCTGATCGAACTTCTTAGGAGTAAAGGTTTCCTTCCACCTAATCTCTTTGGCAACTCATTCATAAAATTCACCGAGTTCCCTCACTGGGGTCTTATTTATGTTCTCATACAACTTACCATCCATGTGAAGTCATGCCGAGATCACCATTAGAATTCATCTAAGGAATTCTCCATGTTGTTGACCTCATGCCTGAACAGGGTGATATAGTCTTTCAACGAATCATTTTTTTGTTGAAAGATTATCACAAGGTGGCAAGATGGTGCAAGCTACCTTCTCAGGGCCTTATGTTAGTTGATGAATCTCCTCTGGCATTCTTCCTAATTGTGAATGTTGAGAGCTGGGAGGCTCCTAAGCCATGTCCGAGGTATGTCTCCAAAGGTGGCTAGGAAGACATGGCATTTTACCAAAGGATTGGTCGTCTGAAGATCTATCTATACATTGAATGTATCCAAATGGTCAAATGGGTCACTATCCCTATTGTATTGAGGGATGGTGGGAATTTTAAACCTATGAGGGATAGGCTCTATCTCGATCTCCCTGGTGAATAGGGCCCGCTCCTTATAACAATCTTGGCAATCCTGAACCCAAGGGTGTTGTTCAAACTACTCTACCCTCTAAAGCAACTCCTTAAGCATATGGTCCTAAGCCTTAGATTGATGACTGGAAGATTGTTGGCTCGTCTTCTTGTTATAGGAGTGGTGATCTGAGGTTCTACATTTTCTTTGCTTGTGGCCTGGTGAGTTTTGACCTGAAGCATATCTTTGACTGGTCTTGTTTGAGCCTTTAGTTTTCATCCTTGCGAGCTCAATGGACCTCTAACCTTGTCTGTAAATTAATGGAATAAGCTGAATAAGTGTGTTAAAGTACTTCACTATTTGGCCTCTCCTCCTGAGCTTTTTCTCGTGGCTGTTAAAGAGTCTCTCTCTACGCAACGCCCCCATCCTACTCTTGTGGGCCCTGGGTTTGTGCTTGAGTCAATGCCCTAATGCCTTAACCAACTCTTTCATTGTGTTCTTAAGCGTTTCATGACGCTGATGCCATGCTTGCACTCCATCAATCCTAGAAACAATAATAGTATGTTGGTAAGGGGCCATTGGGATCATACTAGTGGCAACGCTGTGGTAGAGATGGCAAAAGTGCCTGTCGCAGGAAGAATTAGGTCCTTCTATTGTTCTGCGCAACCATTAGAATGGTCAACTGTAGCGTTTGAACTCCTAATGATTCTTCCTTTAGCCATTAGAAAATCAAGTATAATACAGTTTAGGGCCCTTCTTCTAGTGCCAAAATGTTAACCATCAAATCCGATCAACTAAAAAGTTCAAAAACCCCAAGTCACAGATTGAATGTAAACAAATAGAGATAAAGAGAGAGAGAGAGAGAGAGAGAGAGAGAAAGAGAGGAAGAACAGGGAGATATCAAGAGGTTTTCAACATGGTTCAGCTAAAGTCAATCAACCCCTACATCCACAACTTTTATTACTCTTTGATGAGTGTTTTGTATTTAATGATTGATTGTGTATCTATTGTATGTCCCTTGTACAATAATTTTAACCCCTATTTATAGTGGTTGGATGTTACAGTTTGAATATAATTCAAATAACAATAAGGATTATTAATCGATCAAGATTACATAATAGATAAGGATTGATGGTTATAGCAGATTCCCATTAAGATAGAAAATTGAATAGATTTCCCTAGATTGATGGTTGAGAAATCGTGTTTTGAATTGCAGTCTAAGCCTTGTCTCCAATGATCTAAGGTTGCTGCTTTAACCTTTGTTGACTGACAACCTGAGTTTGTGTTTGACAACTTGATGCCTTGGTCTAGTAATCTCAATCCTGATAAGTTAGGTCTTTATCAATTGGACTTGTTCATTAGACTTTCACTAACCCGAATGATTCTAAAAAATACCCACAACAATAAATAGATAACCCAAATCAAGGGGCTGCTTTGGTGTTCTTCGAATATTATAGATATGTAATGATGCTATTGGCATGTTATATTGCTGACGTTAGGTGCAGATTCCATCTAATGGAGGCTGGTCAGGCTATATATTACTAAAATTTTTCTTTTAAAAAAAATTGAGTGGTGATGTGGATCCCGCACTCTACTCTAGATAAGTGCCTAGTTATATGGAATTGAGGGAATATATTTAAGTAAAATTTTTCTCATTTCATTCCAATGAAAATCATGTTATATTTTATCAATTTTAGAGAAAAAATATCTAATTATTTTTTGACACTCTTAGAACAAAAAAAAAAACTGTTTGTATCTACTTAATTATATTGTGCCTTTTTAAACAAGAATTGATTAAAAAAAAACAACTGCAAAGTAATGAAAATCAGGGTCGAAATTTTATTCAATGCACCAAAAAAATCATTGAATAATACTTCTAAAATCAAACAGTAGAAAATGTCTTTAATTGTTAACGAACAAATAGGAAAGATTCATAATTCTAAAATGTTTTCTGTTATACTTTTTCTCTGAAACCAACACACCTAAATTTTCCAATATAAACTGTCTCTTTGATTTAAAAATCAACGGTATCCACATAATTGATTAATAGGCTGCAACTTTGATCTTAATTTTGGCAACTCAATCATGTACATATGACCTGTAACATAAAATTAATTAAAAGTTTATATATGTAATTCACTTTAATATTATTATTATAAATTGTTTAGCGGTCAGTTAATCATTAGCTTATTGTAATATATATCTTATTCAATGGTTTTTCATGTAGTCCACGTTTTAGGTGGTACAGTGGTACATAATGTTATCTTGGGGAATTTTTTTTCTCTTCGGTCTACTTAATTCGAATATCCAAGACATTGCATTTTGTCATAGACCAATAACTCTCCTATTCATACTATGTGACATATGCTATCAATTCTTAGCTAACATGTCAACTTTTCAATAACTCAAGTCATAGTTGAATAGATAATAGGACAAAATAGATTTTGATTGCTTATATAATGAAATCCAATGTACAACATATCTACAGGTAAATATGAATTTATAGTCAAAGCATCCACGTACACGGAGTCTCAAAAGAACACTTTTGAATGCTTCACATAAGTATACTGGGAAGGGGCTTTTTAAATAGGAAGAGAAGTAATTACATTTTATTAATATATACCTTATTATATAGTTTTAAGTGTATAAAGGAGTCTCTAAGTCACCACAATCTGATTCCTAAATATGTCTCAGTGGCCACCTAGGTCACCTAATACGCCCACTTAAAGAGCATTCTAAATTAAAATATTTTTGATAGAAGTAAACATACTTTTTCCAAACTAACATAGGAGCTTTTCTTATAACTTGAAAGAGAATCTATGAACCATTTCATATGAACGAAAAAATAAAAATACAAAAATTGTAACTATATATTTTTTTATTCACACTAGACAAATGATCTATACTAAAAACATAAAAAGGTCCTAAAATAGGAAAAATAATACACAAATGTATTTCTCCCAAATTCCCACCTTAAAATATACTCTTCATGTTTGATTCTTACGTCAAATTTTGTCTAAAATTGAGCATATTTATCTACTAAATTAGTTTACAATATCATCTTGTAACACATGTATGTTAAATGACTTCTTACTCCTATTATAAAAAAAAATCTTATATGCAAATAACATTTATTCTGAATTAAATATTTATTTTGTTATTATACAAAGAAATCATAAAAGAAAGTAAATATATAAGTGAGCAAAGATATAATAGACAAAATATAATGGGTCCCTCCCCCTTTGTTTCTGTCTAAACATGAGAGCAAAGGTTTAAAGTGTGATTACTATCCTGATAAGTTCAGTTTGTGTATATATGTTCTCACAAGAGGGATCAAAATTTGAAGAAATTTTATGAATTAATTATGACCCCATCCCAAAATGCATAATGCGGTGCCTAGTTGGAAAAGTAACGTTAGAGCATTGCCATTGTTGTATCAAGACCTCAAACCACAAATAAAATGTGGCTTACGCAAAAATAATGAAACTCAAACATTGTGGATGTGAATACAGTTATGAGACGGTGGGAACATCTTTCTTGAAACTTGATTCCTTTTAAAGTTACTCACCAACAGAAAAAGTCACGAATCCACTAGCCCAAAATGCATGGTCTCCAGTATTCAAAATATGGGCATCCCTCCACTCGTAAAATAATTCAAAAAACAAAAAACGTAGAAAGCAAATCGTCACACTCTGCTACATACTTAAAAAATTTTGCATGATACACTTATTTTTTGTAAAAAAATACTTTCTCAAACTTTTTCATTATACTTTACAAAAGTTTATATAAAAATATTTAAAACTTTTTGTGATACAATTTTTATGGATGGAATTATAATTTTTATACACTCGGTACATTTAGTATTGCAAAAATGCATCTACACGTTTGGTATTTCACACATGTCACATTAATTTAGACACTAATGCCTATTTAAGTGATTCACTGGGTTAAACCATTTATACCAATTTTTTAATGATGTATAAAATAAGAAACAATGTTGATTTTTAATATACAATTGATGTCTTTTTAATTAAAAAAATTTCATGTTAATTTTTTCTGAAAAAAAAAATCAATGTCTTTTTTTCCACTAAAAATGTCGATTTTTATCATAAACTAACATATTTTCTAGACTACTAAATATATAGGTTTTATATAAGAATCAACTTCTTTCATTGACCACTAAAGATAGTGATTATTTATAAAAATCAACATCGCTAGTGGACAAAAAGATATCAGTTTTGTCTTTTCCCTTTTACAATGTTGCTGCTATTTATATTTTAATAGAAACTTGTTACTGTTTACATTTTTGCATAAACAACTATCAAACCAAAGTCTACAATCACTCAATTTTAATAACTTCAATTATTTTATGTATCAACAAAAAATTCAAAACATTACAAAACTAAGTTAAAATCAAAACATGTCAAATTAACAAGAAGTCTATACATAATAATCATTTATTTACTTTCTAAATAAATTCTCTCAATTGTATAGAGCTTTAGATAAGAAATATTTCAAATACTATTGTGTCCATCCATATAAGTCTAAGTTGCATTTTTATATATAAATTTCATGAGAGTCAATTTATTTGAAAGATAAAATTTTATTTTTTATGAAATTAACAAAATGATATATGTTTTTCATATAATCAACTAAATGAAATTTATATGAGACTGGGTGTATTCATACCTAAAACGAAACCATTCAAGAAGTTATACAAATAATATATTATTACCAGTTGATTGAATTCCTTCCTAAGGTAGTTTTTGCTCCGTTGAAATCAATCAATTTTATTATCAAGTCATCTTGATTTTAATAAACACATAATAGTATAAATATTTAAACTAAAAATTATATAGTTGTCTATATATGTAATAAATACAATCAATTATCTTCAATTTTTCCTAATTTTTTTCTCTGGGAGGATTTTCAACCCGTATCCCTTTATTATGATTATCTCGCAAATAGAGCTCCTCTAGGTTGCTTTTATCATTCACCAGAGGTAGGTTTGAAAGGAAATGATAGGCCTCCTCAATATCATTATTTATGTTTTTTTCATCCCCATCACTTGTAATCTGTCTCTTCCCTTGAAGAACTACAAACCAATTTTTATTAGCCAGGTCTATGATATAAAAGACATGTTTTGATTGGGTTACCATTATGAATGATTCCTTATAACCCTCTTTATTAAGATCCACCAATATGAATTCTAACTCATCGACTCAAATGTCATTATTATTCTCAACCCACTTACATTGAAACACATGTACTCTAAATTTGATGCAGTCAATTCTCATATATATGTCTTCAATGACCCCATAGTATGACATATTCATGTATAAAGGATTTTTATCTTTGGAACTAGAAACATGTATTGACATATTCCTATATGCAATTGTTGCCTAGAAACAAAGAGAGAGTGAAACAAAGAAGATTGATTCAAATCACCAAGATAGAGAAAGAGTGAGCTAGGCTTTTATAATTAACAAAAGAGTGAGAGTGAAAGGGAGAGCGAAAGTGCCTTTGAATAGCTTGAGATGGAGGGGAAGAGAGCTACGATTTCAAACCAATAAGAAAACGAGAGCAATAACCACTTTTGTGAAAACTTTTATATAAATGACAAATTTTTTATGTTGATTTTTTAGTAAAAATCGACATCTTAATTTTCATTTACATGCATATTTCCCGTTACCACATCTCCTTTATTTTGAATTATTTTTATACATTTTATTTTTTAGATAATATATTATAATTTTTACAAATAAATTACCCAATGGCTAATTATTTTCTGAATTATTTTGTCTATTATATATGCATAAAATTTGAATTATTTTGTCAATTTAATAGTATTAAATTCTTGAAATATTATATAGTCTTAGTAAATAGAATTATTTGATTAGGAATAAAAAATCATAATTAGAGAATAATTTTATTCGTAAATAAAATTAGATAATATAATTCCAGTATTAATAAAATATTTAAAAAAAAAAATACATATCTATTATTACATCTAATTAATGATTAGAAAATAGACATCTTTAATATCATATCTAATTAAAATGTGTGGAAACCTTAGACGTTAGATTTTTTACAAAAATCGATTCCTCTTAAATTGTATTTAATAAAAATAGAGATATCTAATATTATGTCTAATTAAAATATGTGGAGACTTTAGACGTCGATTTTTATTTTAAAAAAATGACGTTGTTTCTCTTAACACATATTTGAAAAAAAAAAGGATATCTAACATTATATCTAATTTAAAATGTATGGAGATTTTAGATGTCAATTTTTGTTCATTCTCTTAACTTGTCTTATTTTAAAAAATAGACATCTAATATTATATGTAATAATTTTCATAATAGATGTCAATTTATATGTTAA
>JANHAO010027466.1:0-10840 GCA_026873985.1 Saraca asoca | reverse complement strand
AAGAATTATACTTTGTAATGTTAGATAATATCAAATTCTGTAAATCAGGTGAATATGTAAATATTATTTCCAAGGAATATTAATTTTGTAATTTTTGAAATTTGTAATATGTAAATATTATTTCCAGGGAATATTCATACAATAGCATGAAGATTCTTCTCAAGCCTGAATAAGCTTCAATTCTAGTTGCATGACAAATTAGAACCTTCTCAATACCCATGGTGCCTTAACTGAAATTAGTATAGTAGATTTAAAACTTGAACCAAATCTCAGTATAAACAATATAATGCACCATTCAAACTAAGAAGTGAGAACAAATAGCATCTGATTCCCTAAAATAGGTTACACATTCAAATTCAAATTTGGGTTCAGAACAATTTGCTACCAAATCAATAGGATGTGAACCTATAAAAGATTAATCAAAGGGCCTCCTTGTGAGATATAAAAATTTATAAGTTACAGCATAAATCAAAGAGAATCATAAATTTTATCCAAGCCATTGTAAGCTTCTTGTTCACATAATGTCATGAAGAAAATTCTATGACTACTTTACATTTTTTACAGCAATATTAACAGCAAGCCGACACCACCTAAATATCAACACTCTTGCAAAACTATTTTTTAAAACACAGCTTGACCTATTGTTGGGGTAGGGGAAAGCAACCCAAAGATTGTGAACAATAAAACCCTTCTAAGCCCAAATGGCCAATGAGTTCAGAGAATAAACTAGAGCAATTCTACAAAGCCACATTTGATAGTGGTAGCCAGTCACAAACGAGAAGGCACATGCATAACATTTAAAGCATTTGTAATGCAAATATTCTAGTATCCACTATGAAAACAAATTACACTGACATAGTAAAAGGCTGGTAAATTTGGAAAGCTTGGCATTGTTGGCTATGCCATAAAAAAGATACAGTTTTGACAAGTTCTCTTGCCCAAGTGACAAAACAGGTCAATTCATGTAGTTAGTGAATTGAATATGGCAAAGTACATATGCAATATTAGTTGTTACTAGCTCTCAAATCACAAACTTATATCCATAATTTAGACATTGTTTGCATCTCTTGCTACCTCATTCTTAACCCTTTATATACCTCAATAGTAACCTCCTCAATTCACTTTGAATAGTAATTTTTTTTCTAATTACATTTCAATTCCTTGCCATTTTATTGGTAGTTGTGTTACTTGTACATTCAAATTATTTCACAATGATTTACATTTGAAACCAATATTTCTTACACAGAGTGAGGAGGTTGTGAGATATTTTAAGTATATAAACAACATATTCCCTAAATAAAGACTCACAATTTGCTAGAAGGAAAAGGAATAAGACCATATACATGAAAATAGTAACAATGGTTGTCTTAGTTCTTGAGATTTCCCAATTTGTGTGGTAGAAGCCCAGTCTACCAAAAATAAAAGAAAAAACACAAAGTTTATTTTGTTTTTCTCTAATTTTTTTCATCACAATAGAATGATTCTTTTATATATATGCCCATTTTAATATAGAAAAAAAGGGATATAGTCTATTTTTTTTTTACTTAACCAACATTAACCTCTAAAAAGATAGGATCTTGGACTCATTTGGACCATAGGTAGGCATACGGATAATAGACAAAATGGCAAAATGTTTCTATACTGCCAGTGAAACCAATGCTAGATAAGTCATATTGACAGCATGCCTCTTCCATTCTCTAGCTACTCTTTCCTCTCAAACAGTGACAAAAACACAAGTACAATGAAATAGATTTGCATACTATAAAAAAGTCAAAGGAATGCAACTCTAGTTATACAGAAATAAAGAAAAGTTCATGCTCCAAAAATATTAATTTTTGCACTTTCAAGTTGTTTTACTTTTACTTCAGAAATGCTAACTAGTGTTATATAATCCTCATAAATACATACTATTTTACTATGTTTTCATGTAATATGTGCCATTGTAGAGACAACACGCACAAGGTCTTGTTTTAGTCACTAGAGTAATTCTAGCTTCATGAAATTAGATTAAACAGCATCAAAATGATGTAGTGTTCGTGAATGTTGAATAAAATCTTTCTCCAATAAAGTTATATTTCATTTGTTTAAGGTTGTATGCTTAGGAAGTTCACAACTTGTGCCCATCACATAAAGAATGAATATTTCATACCGCAGCTAAATTAAGTAATGGAAACTTATAAGAGAGCAAAAACTAATTGCTACTATAAAAAGGCAGCTTGTTTCTCCCCCTGTAAAATAGGATACTAGAATTATCACTTACCACTTGATTGCCAAAAAATAAAAATGGCCAACCTGCCTCTCTTTCATATCAAAGATATACTACACAATAATTAACATATCAAGTTCTAGAAAATAGAATATGCAAATTGCTTAGCAAGACAATATACTCAAACAATTTAGCTCTGAATTCTGACACAACTATTTAAACTCTAATCCTTAAAAATTCAAATGGGTATTTTGAAATCACATTGATCAACTCTCCAAGAAGGCAAGCATCACCAGAAACAAACAAACAAGAAAAAAATAATGCATTGTCTTAACATCATGTTATTTTGAAGTTATCTTCTGCGGTTCATTGTCACATTGATCATGAAATTGATACTAGTCAGTCATAGAACCAAATTTACAAGGAAAGAATCCAAATCTAATGACTTTAAGGCTTTCATGCACTTGCCTACTAGGTAAGACATAGGTTAGATGGCCTTTTCTTTTTTTCTTCATAAGCAACTAGTATACAATTAGCTAGGATTAAGAATCTATTGTAAGCTAAGTTTTTTTTTTCTTTATCAATCATTGAGTGCAAGTAGCATATCAATTTAATTACAATGAGTCAAAACCATGGAAAGGTTAAATAATCCATTACATCTCTCTCTAAAAATGCAAATCGTAAGTCATAACATTAAAATCTTGGAAGAGTAGAAATTAGTTACTTAAGCTCATTGATCAATAATCCAAATAAAGACAAAGAAGATATATTAGAAACAAGTAAACAAGAAAAAATAATGCATTATTTTTTAAAGATTGATTATCACTTACCTCATGATAGACCTTCACTTGTGTGTCAAGTTTTGACCTCCAACTGTGTAGATCCTATTGAAAAGAAAAAAAGGACCATGTAAAATGAAGAAGAAGAAGAAAGATGAGCTTATAGTGGAAGAATGAAGCCAAGCAAAATGGAAGTGGAAACAAAATGGAAGCTGATAAAAAAAAGAGCAAAAGAAGAAGAAGAAGCCGAGCAAAAGCAAAGCAAGACACAAGACCAAAGCATAAGGTTTTGGGGGAGAAAGACAAAACCAACGTTCTTCTATGTAATAAGCTTTTGCATGCCAAATGCATTGTTTGGCAAATAAAAAACATAGCGACGGTTAACATGTAACCGTCGCTATTGTTAAAAAATTTTAAAACATAGCGATAGTTAGATGTTAACCACCACTATTGTTAAAAAATTTTAAAACATAGCGATGGTTAGGCAATAACCATTATTATTGTTAAAAAATTTTAAAACATAAAGGTGAATACACTTTAACCGCCACTATTATTAAAAAAAATTTAAACATAGCAGCGGTTAAGTCAACTGCCACTATAAATATTATTTAGAGGCAGCTAACCTAACCGCCTCTAAATAACTGCCATTCAATAGCATCATTTTTTGTTGTGTGATTTTTACATCATTATATATTATCAGGAAAAAAAATTAGACAAACACCACATAAAAAATGTTAGATCAATGCATTGAATATATAAATCTTTGGAGGAAAACATGATGCAATCACACAACTAGAACATGAAAGAACCTTTTCATTCTATATTCTTTCATTGTTGATCTAATTGTTTTTTCACTGGCTACTTTTGCTTTGAGTTCATCTATTCTTCTTTTCATTAGTTTCCTCTCTTTCAATATCTAATTTTAAGTTCCCATTCAACATTTGTCCTATCTGAAATGGTTCCTCTCGTGCCATACCTTCATCATAAAGATGGATGTGCTTGTTAACTAGCATAAAAAGGTGGACATTTTAGCATATATATGCACTACAAAATGTACATGTAGTTTCCCATATGACAAGGGGTTATGGGACAAATTTGGTCTCCCATACAATGGGACAAATGGTCACCCATCCAACAAGGGATTATGGAATATAGTACAATCAGGCACAAGCAATCATGAAAAGTCCTAAAGGACAAGAGAAAGTGAATAGAAAAGTAAAGCTAAGACAAGAAGACATCACTCCTACTAATGATCCATTATGCCACTATAATTCATGTGATTTGTTTTGTAGGGGGAAAAGGTAGATTCCTTTCTTAACACCTTATAAAAATGTTATGACTTAAACATGATTTTCAAAACAAGAAAAAGTTATGATTTCAGGCAAGATCCCTTATTTCTTATTTTTCCAAATATGCAAAGTTATAAGGATCTTGATTAGGTAGGACCTTATCCTACTTACTAGAGGTAGTACATATGTTTAGTATGCTGGGTTACACTAAGTAGAGAGTTAGTCGTCACCAAGGTAACCCTATCTTTTAAGAGTTATGAATTTCTTTTAAAACATTATCTTTATTTTAGTTCATTTATGTTACTGCTATATGAGATTTTTTGACTTGGTTTTGAAATTATGGTGCACACATTGTTAATGGATTTTATTCAAGCACTAAATAAAGGATTTTTATTGCATATGAGTGATGAGCTATAGGTTCGTCGATCACCTTTAGGTGATTTATACCAATCACATTTCCCTAGAATTGAGGATGTGACAAGTTGGTATCAAAGCTTTGATTGTGTCTGGCTAGCTTTAGGGATAAATTGGGTCAAGGAATGGTCAATATGCCCAGAATAATTATCATTTTCTAGGACTTACTTGTCTATGTTCATTACACACCTATCCACATCTTAGAAATGATATTTTTCATCATTAAACAATATGTTGTTTCTTTTATAAACTTTAGGACAAAATGGCTCATAAAACATGTTTTAGAAAAACTAGAGAATTGAACAATGATAAAGATCAAAAATCAAATTTACAATTGCATCTATAGCTGAATAGGTGGAGAGGAAATCACCAGAATGATACTGCTACCTAGATTCCCTTGCTTGCAAACTGAATGGAACAAATGCAATGAACCATGGAAATATTTGTTCACACCATGACTCAGAGAAAGGAGCAAAATGAACAAGTACACTAGGAAGTGGAGGTTATAGCACCACTACCTCCCTTGTCTAAGAACACCCATGCCTTAGATCTACTTTGCCTAAAGCCTAGGACATTTTAGGGCAATTACTAGACCCAAAACCCACAAAATTTCTTAAAATAGACTGAGAATATCTTGGAAAAGATAGGTTGTCCCCTAAAATAATATTAAGTATATAAGGTTTGTTCTAGAAGGAACATTATTACACTAGCACAAGACTTAGTGCAATAACCAAAGGCCAAGATATAACCCTAAAGCTTGGGACAACTATCAGAAGGTGCTCTTATAGTAATTTCTTTTGAAAAGTATAAGAGATGCGAGAGTCTAGGAGTTATTATCTTTAAAAATGCTTCTAGGGGTGATGATAACTGACTATACATGACAATTTAATCAACTATCTCATTATACATGGAGCATCTAGACCCTAGGTGAAGGGTAGCTAGTTATGTATGAGGAATACCAAACTTTTATTTCTTAGCTACCATAATGGATAGTTAAACCATAATGGTTGATGTTATGAATAGGGTTTTGGTCTTCAAAATAAAGAGAAAGAAATAAAGAGCATTTGAAGTGGCCATAAGAGATAAAAAGTGAACTAGAAGTACATTTGAGGGAACAAATATCTGCAACAATTTGGAAGGAAAGTAAGGTCTCAACAAGAGGAGGTCATGGCCGATGCCACAAAAATTCTAAGTTGGTGGGATCCAAGCTACCAGAAGCTAGACATAGGGAAATTAAGAGATCATAGAATTTTACTACCCCTTAGGGAGATACTCAAGTGAGGAATCATCTTACCTATGCCATATGTTGGAAATTTCACGTAGGAATCTACATGTTGAGTATAGGAGCATGATATAATTAAGTGTTGTCAAATGGCCACAAGGCAAGTACATGTCCAACATTGCATGCAAAAGGAACTCCAAAAAAGCACCTTGCCTACCACATCTATAGGATTGACATGACCTCTAGGAAATGGTAATGGGAGAGGACAGGGATTAGCAGGTAGAAGATAGACTTCCCAGGGACAAGGGATTGCTAGGGTCTTTGCACTAATGAAGCAAGATGCTCCAGCATCCAATGTGGTAGTAGTAGGTACAATATTCATTAACTCTCGACTTGCTAGGGTATTATTTGATTCAAGTGCTACCTATTCTTTTATTTCCAATTTATTTTTTGTAAACTTGAATGTGAAAGCTTCACTAATGTGTGACCATTTGTATGTGGCGGCTTTGATGGGAGATTGCCTTGAAGCTACTTGGGTAGTCAAGGAATGTAAGATAGACATTTTAGGATAGACCATAGAAAAGGATCTGGTGATCTTGTCATTAACAAACTTTGATATGATTTTAAATTTAGACTAGTTAACTACTTATTATTCTCCTTTGGACTATCACAAAAAGATAATTAATTTGAAATCAATTTGGTACCTAAAGCTTGGTGCATCTCTATACCACATTATAGGATGGCACCATTAGAATTGAAGGAGTTAAAGTTGTAGTTGCAAGATCTTGTGGACTAAGGTTATATCTGACCAAGTACCTCAACTTAGGGTGTTCTGGTCCTATTTTGTCAAAAAGAAGGATGGATCAATGTAACTATGCAAATAGATTGCCGCTAGTTGAACAAAGTAACAATTAATAACAAGTATCCATTACCAAGGATTGATGACCATTTTGATCAACTCCAGAGAGCTAAGTGTTTTTCCAATGTAAATCTTCATTTAGGGTACTACAGAATCTAAGAATGATATTAGTGTAGATTCCTAAAAGATTAAGGTCGTGTAAAACTAGCCAAGACTAACCATGGTCACAAAAATTAGGAGTTTCTTAGGCTTAGCATGGTACTAGAGATGATTTGTCCAAGATTTATCTCACTTAGTAACACCTTGACCTGATTAACTTAAGAAGGAATGAAGTTTGAATGGATGGACAAGTGTCAAGAGAGTTTCCAAAGTTAAAGAAATGTCTCACTTTAGCTCATATTTTGACTTTACCCTCTTAAACGGGTGAATATTCATTATATTGTGATGCATCAATGGTTAGTTTAGGATGTATCTTGATGCAACACAAAAAGGTGATAGCCTATGGTTCATGACAATTGAAAGCACATGAGAAAATTATCCAATGCACGATTTGGAAATGGCGGCTATAGTTTTTGTGCTTAAGCTTTGGAAGCATTATTTGTACTAAAGACTTGTGGCATCTCACAAATCATAAAAGTCTTTAATATATCTTTTAGCAGAGAGGCCTTAACCTTAGACAAAGATAATGGATGGAATTAGTTAAGGATTATGACTGTAATATTTGATACCACTTGATAAGGCCAATGTTGTAGCTAATGCATTTAGCCCTATATTACCAAGGAGTCTAACTCATATCAACTTGGAAAGAAGAGAATGATAAAGGACATACAAAGTTTAGAAAGGAGCAAAGTGCAAATGGAAGTGCATGAACTAATAATTCTAATAGCAAGTGTATGAGTGTGTTTACCTTTAGTGGAATAGATTAAGGCTGCATAGGCAACTGACACTAAAACAATTGATTTGTAACAAAGGCCAAGCAAAAGTTAAAGATTGGGATCTCAGTAGACCAAACTAGAATTATTAAGTATCAATATTAATTATAGGTTCCAAAGACAAAAGGGTTAAATTATTAAGTATCACTAAGATGTATTGAGATCTTATGCAGTTATATTAGTAGGAAGGTATAAAGAAGGACATAAAAAAATTAATAACCAGATACCTTACTTGTCAGTAAGTGATGACAGAATACCAAAGACCGGTAAGATTGTTACAAAATATTGAAATACTTGAATGGAAGTAGGATAGCATAACTATGGACTTTTTCATGGGACTTCCTAAGTCCTTAAAAGGACATGGTTTGATTTGGTTAGTTGTCAATAGCTTGACAAAGACAACACATTTTCTTCCAATCAAAACTACTTATAATGTAGAGTAATATACAAAGATTTTTTTGAATGAGATAATATCACTACATGAGTACCCACTTGAATCATCTTAGATAGAGGGACATGGTTTATGTAATGCTTCTAGCAAACATTTTAGGAAGCCTTAGGTGCATAACTTAGCCTTGGCATGACATTTCATCCTTAGACATATGGAAAGTCTGAGTGGACTATTTAAATGCTAGAGGATATGCTAAGACATGTGTCTTGGAGTTTTTAGGAAACTAGATGGAACAATTATGTTTCATAGAATTTTCATATAACAATAAATTCCATATCAATATTCAAATGGCATCTTTTGAAACCCTTTATGGGAAGAAGTGTTGAACACCAATGGAATGGTTTGAAAGGGGACAAAATGCCATGATAGGACCAAAGGTAGCTTAAGATATGCTAAAGAAAGTTTAAATCATATGAGACTAACTTCTAACAACTCAAAGTAGGCAAAAGGCTTATGCGAACTAGAGAAGATGTCCACTCAAATTTCAAGAAGGGGATCAGGTCTTCCCAAAGATATCTTTCATGAAAGGAGTTATATGTTTTGGAAAATAAAGGAAACTTAATTCCTATTATATAGGTTCATATGTAATACTCAAGCAAGTAGGAATAGCTACCTATCACTTCAATCTTCCTCCAAAACTAGCTGGTATTCATCTTGTTTTTTATGTATCTATACCTCAAAAGTACATACCAAATGAAAGTCATGTATTCCCCTATATTCCTGATGATTTAAGACCAAAGATGACATAGGAAGTCAAGCCTATGGCCATTCTTGATAGGCAAGTTAAACAACTATGGCCAAAAGATGTTCCTTCAATCAAGGTACTTTGGAATAGAAGTGAAAAGGAAGAGATTACTTGTCTACTAAAATCAACCATGTGTATAAAAAAATATCTAGATTTCTTAGGTAAGCAGTTAAAGTTTCTAGAATAATATGATGATGGATGCAATTAGGCATCACGATGTTCCATAATGAATAAATGTTACTATTATTCATATAGTATGTGCTATATGTTTGATACATATAGAATTAGGATGAACAATTCAAAGACAAAATGTCTAAAAAGGAGAATTTGTAGCATCCCCTATGCAAAGGCTTAGAACAATATGGGCTAGATTAGTGAAAAAAATATTGGAATAAATTTCATAGCTTAATACTTATACTAAGTTAAGACCATAAAACATGTTGAACCAAGGTTTTGAGCTATGTATAACCTTATGACTTGAGTCAACTGGTCTACCAACTCTTAAAAGAAGTCAATCAGTCGGTATGGTCTCCCAAGATTAACCAACCATGTATAGGCAGGTTGACCACATGCTTTTTTAGCCTCTATAAGGAGTAGTCCCTATGATGTTTTCCACAAACCTTATTTGCAATTGAGTAGCTCCTAGAAAGCATTGCTCAGCTAATAGGTCTCTAGCTTGCTCTTTTCAAAGGTGTAAACATAAGGTAAGGGTTTAAGCCTAAATAGTCAAATTATTTCCTTAAGTTCTTTCCTTCTTTAGTTTTTTATTTTTTTTTATTGTTGCAGTTTTTCCAATAGTCAAAGCCTTAAGTCAAAACTAGGGTAAAAGCTCTTATGGTAGGTTTAGGATATTTCTCTTCTACTAAGGTAAATGTGGTTTTTGCTCTTTTGGCTTCATTTTATGTATAAAGTTATATTTTGAAAATACCCAAAAAGGTAATTTTTGTCTATTAGGGAATTGGAAGAATTAAATAAATGCCTTAAGACTCATAATTAGAATTAGGAGAGATGATTGTTTATTTGATCCTAGTTAATAATTAACTAGATTATTTTCTATAAGAAATGAATGGGTAAGATAAGTGTAGTAGAATTCAAAGAGACAAAATCAATGGATATGTTTGTTAATTGGCATAAAGAGGTGGACATTAGAGGACCAATATACACAAGGAGATATACATGTGACCTCCCATACATCATAGGGTTATAGGACAGATTTTGTCTCTTATTCAATGGAAGGTTATGGGATAGATGATCTCCCATGTGACAAGGAGATATGGTACAATCAGGCACAAATAGTCATGAAAGGTCTTAACGGACAAGACAAAGCTAAAAGAAAAGTTAAGTTAAGAACATATTGCTCCTACCAATGATCCATTGTGCTAATATAATTTATGTGATTTATTTTGCAGGGGAAAAAGGCAAATTCCTTACTAAGTTATAATTTCAAATGCTTTATGATCATATATATATATATATGTATATATTAAATATCTACTTGTTATATAAGTTTTTTGACCAAAAGGATAGAAACCCTCACTTCACTGAGTCCCATGGTTTTTACTCATCCATTATTTTCTTATGTTTTTTAGATATGCAAAATTATGAGTATCTTGATCATGCAAGACCTCATCCTACTTACTAGAGGAAGGCTATATGTTTAGTATGCAGGTTTTTAGAAATTTGTAATTTGGATTACCCAAATTTTATAATATTACTAAAATTTAATGACAAAATGAATTATTAGGCCCTTTTTGTGACATTATATCCTAGGCCTTTAGGGGTACTAAACCTAAACTACAAAATTTGGGTGGATCCTGTTAGCCTTAGAGTGGATATTGTTAACTTTAGAGTAATAATTTATCAAATCACTCTAAGCTATATGTTTGATTTTGATGTTGAAAAATAATATTTTAGAAAATGATATTTTAAACATTCATTATTTG
>JANHAO010027465.1:0-10841 GCA_026873985.1 Saraca asoca | reverse complement strand
TTAGAGACAATATAAGAGACATAAGAAATAAGAGAAGAAAGGTAAAGAAGGTATCTTCACCATCAAAGATACAGAAAAGAGGAAGAAAGAGAGGGGAAAACTCACACAAGAACATTGATCAAGAAAACATCATGGATCCAGGTAAGGTCTTTATCCTTCATTAAATATACAGTGAGAATTTTGATATCCTAGATTCATTTATAGTTTAGTGTAGTTTTCTACATGGTTTAAAGTTTTTGGAAAACTACAACTTATGGTTTAAATTCTTACATAAAAGACAAGGAAGTGATTTAGAAACCAATTTAATTAATTAAACAAAAGCCACTATATAATATTTTTTACTATAAGAATTACAAATTTATATTTGATTTTTGCTTCTTCTATATAATAATATTACACAAATGACCCAAAAATTCTACATACACTTCGAACATACGAAATTGTCTAGTTAGGTCTAAGTCAAGCAATCGATTTTTTAGTTTTGGAGTTTTCTACTTAATTAAATTATAGTGAAGACTCATATATATATATATATATTTATAGAGTTGTAGATATGCATAATACAAGCACGTGGGTAATTAAATTATGTTTAGAAATCGTATTAATTAAAAAAGTATGTATATATTCATTGTAAGTTGCTGCTCTATACATGTTATATAAGTTATTTGGTAACAACAATGACACAGCTCAAATGAGTGACCATTGAACTATGATTGGTTGACTGACTCAAGAGCAGTAGATTAACAAAAGGTATCAATTCCGTGGTCACCATCGATTAGTTAGGCTAGGTTATGATAGATTGACGGGCTTAGTTGATAGAATAATTAGCTTAGGTTCATACCTAGCAAACCATATGAAAAGCTTGGTCGAAAGATCAATCCATATTATTGTCTGTAAGCATACGTTCTACAACAAATTAAGCCATTAAAAATGGCTTAAGGCCATGGTCGATTGACTGATCTACGACACTATAAGGGAGAGTGAGCCCCCATAACAAGAGTGAGCCACTCAAAAATAATAGTGTTAGGTTGCATAAGATTATAGTCGATCAACAAGGCCCTAAACTAATAGCAAGTTTAGGGCCTTGTTGATTAACTTAATCAAGAGCATGGTAATTAGGCCCATGTTTGACAAAAGCAACCCACTAGAGGTCTATAACAAAGTAGCACACTCAAGACCATGAATAAATGACGTGACTATATCATCAACTATTAAGCAGGAATCTTGCTCACCCCATCAATGCACCAAAAACATGTAAACGCTCCCCATTCGTCCATAAGCACACTAATTGGCATAATCAGCACCTATATAAACACCAGAGTATTTCCTTTACAGCTCATCTTTACTACACAATTGAAGCTTTGTTTCTTGAGCTAACCTAAGCATCGGAATGTACTTGGTGGACCACTTCTATCATGCATGACTGACCTTGTTTCCTATGTAGGTTACTATGCCATCACACATGATCCCTCTCCGTCAATCTGCTCTAGTTAAAGACTTTCATTTGACGCCATCTATGGCTTTCACAATCACCAATGTCTTATATATCTCACTCTCATTTCGCTCATACTCTATTGTCTCCAGAGGAGAGTTATGAAAAGGCACTGCCGTAATCAAATGATGTAAGAAGCTCAGAAAATAGTTGCTAAACTTGAATGTGATACTTTGGCCAAGCAAGTTTGCCAACTATAAGGGGGGTTAGAAGCTTTCTATCGTGCAAACATCTAACCAACTCTTCCTTCACCACTTTCCCGACCATAGAGTCTTATTCTTATAGCAATCGACCTTGTTCTTGGTCAAATTTTGGTAACTTTCTATACTCACCTTCAACTTGCTTTACTATATAATCCACCTCCAGAAAGGCAAATCTACCAAAACCTAGTTTAGCATGAATAACCTTTAACCCAATCACTCTTAATTCGATGAACCCAGTGGTCACCCGGATATAGAACCACTAACATCTTAAAGCGTAAAACCTTCAAATCCAAAATTCTCAAATACAATTTCCACAAATTGCCAATCTAGTCCTACAAACCCAGATGAATTTAATCATCACTGGCGATTCCCACTAATCACACTTATGAATCATATAATCTATCAAACTTAACCATTGATCTTACCTAAAGCCAAACACAAAGTTTCTGCCAATCTTCCTCTTGCCACAAGGATAGCCAACCATTCATCTCAGCTGTAATGGTTGTTCCATTACTTAAACACTTCACCTTCTAACCCACATAAGGTCTTACGATGGAACAATAGACCCTTGATAACACTTGGAAGCTTTTTGGACATCCATGCTATTCTCTAGAGGCCTGGATGCAATTAGGTGTCTAGCCTTCTTGACAACATTGAAAAAGGCTAGATTGTAATGGTTTATGTGTTACCCTACTAGCCTATTGGCAACTTTCAACAGCTGGCTAAAGCATTCTGAGCATTTTAGAAAATATCAACTACATTGGTCAATTTTCAATAGGGATGATGAGAGACTTTGAAGAGTATCTCACTTGTTTCAATACCTTAGCCTTGGAAATTAAGAACCCCCATGAAAAGGTAGTAGTGCACCAGATCAGTTTATGATTGCGATTAGGGCACTTTTCCGTGTCCTTAGTAAAGCACCCAACATTGTCCTTTTCAGACCTGTGGGCTTAACAAGAAAAATATCTAAATGTTGAAAAAGTGGAGCTTGCTGAAAAACATGTCAAGTAGAGTCAATCAAAGAGCACACCTTTTACATAAAAAATGCTAGTAAGGCGTGAGGAAAAATGGAAGAGCATGACAAAATCATGAGAAATATTATAGCTCCTTGAAGGCAATAAAAAATGTGCAAAGTTCAAATGCTCATCCTAGGACATACTGATCTCCACATGAATTGATTGACCTAAAAGTTAGAAGATTATTGACTCTTTAGCCCATTAGAAAAGCTCGACATTTACCATAAACCAAGGGACCAGCCTATAAGAAAACAACAGATACTATCCCTCACTTTCATACATGCACTAATCTATAATTCTCTCGAATGATCACTAACTTAAACATTAGAGCATGCTCAGTGCATTCATTCTACTTTGCATAGCTATCTTTATTCATTATAGGATCTCTTGGTTGTGATCGATCAACTTAAGTGAGAAGAGCTCACATAAGTCAAAAAATGGCAAAAACAAGTGACAAAGATTAAAAATTATGAGCTAAGTGTTTGATCAATCAAATGGAGGAAAGAAAATAGTAAAAAGCAATTGAAAATAAAAAAAGATTAAGCCATAAGCTCGAGTAATCCCTTGGCACTCAAAACTTGAGTAGTAGCCTTTTAACATGTAAACAATAAAGTATTCGCTCGGCATGAGAAAGACTAAGCAGTCCTCTTGCACTTTAAAAATTGGCAAGTTGCCTCAATATGCAATGATTGAGCAGTTGTTCGGCATGAAAAAGACTGAGCAATTTCTTTGGCATGCAAAAATTGAGTAGCCCTTGACATGTAAATGACCGAGCAGTTCCCTTGGTATGCAAAGCCTAAGTAGTCCCTCAATACATAAAGCTTGAGTAGTCCCTTGGCACTAAAAGCTCTAATAGTCTCTTGGTTCTTAAAGCCCAAGTAGATCCTCAGCACCTCAAGCCCAAATAGACCTTTTACACCTTAGGGTCAAGCAATTCCTTAATACTTAAGCAAAAGTACCTAAATGGTAGGTATTCTCTTAGAACGTAAAGCTCAAGTAGTCCCTTGATGCTCAAAATCCAAGTAGATCATCAACACTTTAACCCGAATAGTCCCTTGGCATTTCAGAATTAAGCAATTCCTTGATATTTAAGCAAAAGCATCTAAACAGGAGGATATGTCTTTGGAAGTCCAAGTGGTTGAATGACTTGTTAAAGGTCGAAGTGATTGAATAACCTATTAGAGATCAATGATAGAATGACCTATTGGAGGAATGACCCATTGGAGGTCAAAAAAGTAGAATAACTATTAGAGGTCAAAAACGTTGAACAACCCATTAGAGGTCAAAATGAGAACGATCTGAGGTAAAAAAATAATTAAATGGCCTATTGGAGGTTGTTAGAGGTCAAAATGATAAAACTACCCATTGGAGGTCATAAAAGTCAAACAGATTATTTATGTCAAAGTTGTTGAACAATCTGTTGGAAGTCAAAATGGTTGAACAACTCATAGGAAGTAAAAGTGATCAACTTTTTGGAAGTCCTCAAAAACAGCAAAATTAATAATGTAAAAAGGCTCATTAGAGGCCAAAACATGAAAGTAAAGCAAAACAAAGATGAAGATAGAAAGTTGAGGGGCCACACAACAAAGTAACATTAGATGAAAAGAAATATATCCAATCTAAAAAACAAAAATATGATTAGTCAGATCTTGAATATTTTTATCTCAATTGACTAACTCCATAAACATCCACTCATTAGCTAGCATAGAGATATGAGAAGTCACCCTTGGTTGAACAATAGTGTATGGGTGTGGGAAGCAAATGACATGGCCCAAAATAAGTCAAGCATAACTGATCATCAGAAGGTTCTAATTCCTATGACCACAGTCGATCATTTGGGCTAGGATATAACTAGTTAACTGGCTTAGCAAATAGGTTGATCGACCTAAGTTCATACCTAGTAAACCATATGAAGAACTTAGTTAAATGATTAGTCAATATCACTATTGGTAAGCACATGCTTTGCAACAGATCAAGTCATTCAAAAACAACTCAAAGCCATAATCAATTGATTGATCCATAGCATTACAAGTGAGACCATGCCACCATAATAAGAGCAAGCCACTCAGAAGCAACAGCTCAAGGTTGCATAGGACAATAGTCAATTGATAAGGCCCCATACCTATAGCAAGTCAATTGACTTAACCAAGAGCATGACAATTAAGCCCATATTTGACAAAAATAGCTCACTAGAGATCCATGACAAACCAACACACTCATGATCATGCACAAGTGGCATGACTACATCATCAACTATTAAGTGGGAATCTTGCTCATGCCATCAGTGCACTAGAAACATGTGGACACTCCCCTTTCATCTATAAACACACTAATTGATATGATCAATACCTATATAAACATTAAGGTATTCCCTTTACAAATCATCATCACTACATATATTGAAGCTTTCTTTTGGAACCAACTTAAATATTAGAGTGTGCTCAATAGACTACTTCCATCATGCACCATTAACCACGTTCTTTGTACAAGTTGCTCCATTATTGTGCATGATCCCTCTCCATCAATTTGCTCTAATTGAAGAGTTTTGCATGATAGTGAAATATATGTATTAGAAGATATACAAGTACCTTCATCCCTTTACAAAATAAAGAAAATAAAATAAGAGAAAGAGAGGTTTGGAGTTCTTTACTTATTGTTATACTTATTAAATGCTTCACTGCTTATGAAATCGGAACTATTCTTCCTTCTAAAGAATCTTGTAATATTCTAATAATGTTCATTTAGTTCTCTTTTCTTCTTCTTCTTCTTCTTCTTAGTTCTGCAAAATGTCAAACACCAAGATAGCATTGCAATGGATTTAAGTTTTCACAGTATAGTTTTCATTCACTATTGAAAATTTTTTTTTTAGCGGTGGTTTTTTTTGTTGAATTTAGCAGTAGTTATACACTTCGTGGTGATTTCCAATTCTACTACAAATACATGGTTAGGAACTGTTTAGTGGCAATTTTTGCAAATCATTGGAAAATCATAATTAGTGGCTATTTATTAGTACTTAGTGGCTATTATGGTTGTAATGGTGTTGGTCCCATTGTGAACTTAGCGATGATTTTAAATGGACTTAGTGGCAGTTTTGGTTGCATTTTTTATAAAAAATTATTTTTGTGGTAGCTTTGTAAGGTAGTTAGAGATGATTTTCTTTAAAATGTAAAAAAAAAATATTTTCTTGGTGGTTTTCTAATATATTTAACAGTGGTTTTCCTTTAAATTTAAAAAAGAAAATTTCTTGGTAGTTTTGGATGCACATAACAGTGGTTTTTCATTTTTTTTAAAAAAAATTTGCTTTTTGCGAAGATTCTAATTGCATTTAGCAGTAGTTTTCTATTTTTTTTTAACCTCTAAATTTGATTTTTAGATTTTTTTTCCCTACCCTAATTTTTCTATATCTATTAATCTGTTACAAGAATAATTACAATAAATCCATATATTTTAATATAAATGAAACTGAATACAAATTTCATATTAATAATAAGAATTTAAACATTTGTTAGTCAAATATTAAAATTTATGAGTTTAAACGTAATTTGACAATAATCGAAATATAGAATTCACGGTGGTGCATCATGACTAGTGGAGGAAGAATGTCTGCTTTTGTGACATGTGCACTTCCTACATCCAGTGACTGTAAAATAAAATTAGTTTAAGTTATTATGCTAACCCTAAGATTAACTAGAAACACATTAAAATTTATTGTGTATATCCTATAAAGCTTTTTTATAGCATTTACTATAGGAAACCCTATTTTTAAAGGATATTGATTTCCTCTTAAAAATACAAAAATGCAAAAGCATTCCTTGTCCTCTATTCCACTCTTACACTATGGTTAAGAAAAGAAAACAATAACGTATAGGCTTTCAGTAGTCACAGTGATTTATATGAACATGAATTCTTAACAAATGCAGAAGATATATGCAGAAAATCATTCATAGCAGCAACAAATGTAGCAAACATAGTAGGTATTGTCCAATTTCTAGAAGTTAGCTCTAACTTATGATTTATATGTAGCAAACACAGCTAATCCATCATCAACAATCAACAAACATAGCTAATCTATCATCAACAAGCATAAAGAAGAATAGAAATTTACCAATGGAGGGTGGGCTATCAAATTAGCAATTTTAATAAGTAATGTCCTAAACATTCTTTGCAAAACTAATGCCAATGCTCTATCCATAGCCATTCACCTTGCACACTCAGAATTCAACTTTGACTCCAAATTTTGGACTTTCACTTGCATCCGTGGCTCACTAGAACTACTAGTATCAAATGTCATGCCACTAAATGTTGAAAAGCTCTTCTAAACACATTTAAAGGGGATGGTCCAAAGCCCAAACCTCAACCCCGATCGGAATGCTCTTTCCCAAATATCTTTGCCATGGCATCTTCTTATGATATAGTCTAAGATTGCCAAGAAGGGTCTTGGGACAAGGTTTCCTCAATTTGCTCCTGCAAAAGTAGAATATCCACTGCATTAATACATTTGTGAATGTGTAATTCCTATAACATAAAATATAAAGCAAAAAATAACCCTTATATCTTTTGCTGCTTCATTGACATCAGTGCCATTCGATTTCTTATGAACATGAAACTACAGTTTTGTTCTTCCTACCGAATGACCTAACTCGTTAGCCTACATAAGAATATATTGTAATACCTTAACAAAAAATTAATAAATAAATAAATTATGGTGGATTAAAATGAAAATCTTAAAATTTTTACTGTGGCCCAAGTTTGAATTTTCCTTTTCCTGGTGGACTATAGTGAATGTATTGGTGTCCATTGGGGCTAAAGCATGAAATTCCCCATTTTAGTTTTCCTTATCTTCAACAGATTCTTCCCTATGCTTTCATTTTCTCCAGAAGACTCTAACATCACCGACCTTCCTCTACTCTATCTTTGTCTTGCTCACGAGCTACTACTACTTCTTTTTTTTTCTATTTTCTGACTATGCTTCTACTCAACCTCCATTCTCTAAAGCTTGTTATAGGCTAACTGCTACTTTCTATCTGATGTTGCAACTTTGTGCTTCATTTGTTCCAGCCTTTCTCCAACTTGGCCTACAGTTATGTGTTGTCGCTAAAGCCCAGCTCATGTGGGAGAGTCACAATGCAGCTCCTTAATGTAGTTGAAGCTACAGAGCTATATGGAAGCAGGTTGGAGCTAAGAGCAAGGAGCATGTTGGCTTTAGGTTGCCACAGTTGATCGTCGATGCCAACATGTATCTACTACTGATGGAGGTGAGAAGCCATGGAAATCCAATTGTGAGTCAAGTAGTTTGGAGCATTTCTCCAACTTAGATTCTCCTACTTCTTCTCTTGAAAATAGAAACCCTTTCAAAGCTTTCTCTCTTTCCTTCTCTGTTGAAATTGAAGCAGAAGATTAGGGACATTAGTAAGGCCTCTTGCTCCATTGCCTTCCTCCTATTATATGGACTCCAATAGCCATATACTCATCTGGCTAGTGAGAAGGGAGTACGCCTATTTTACACTTGGGATGGTTGTAGCAGAGATGTAGCTAGACTTTTGCCTGGCCTACTATTAAACTTCACGGAGGAGCCCATGCTACAGTTTTGAGTTCCAGTGCTATGTAGTAGAGAGTTCAGATGGAGCACTTCCCTACAACAAGTTACTGCTGGTTGTTCACCAAGTATCTGCTACTGTGTTATCCTGCATAAATTGAAGTGTTAATGAGCCTGAAGATCTTGAATATGCTCCACCGTGCAAGAGACCAAAACTCTTGCATAAAGAAGAGCTAGAACTCATAAATCTAGGCTAGAGAGGGGAATAGCAAAAGCTGTAGAGGAGCTAGAGAAATATGGTCCACATGATGACCCAAACATGCCATGAGATCCATATAAGATGATATATGTGGCCAGACTTAATTTTGAGACCATTGAGAGCAAAAAATAAATAAATAAAAAGGAGTTTGACATATACGGTCCAATCAAATGGGTTCAATTGGTTACAAACATTATGACAAAGAAGCCCAAGGGATGATGCAATCATTGAGTGCATGCATACAAGGGACATGAAAGCTGCTTATAAACAAGTCAATGGTAGGAAAAACATGCCTTAGTTTAATAATTTTGAGTATATTTCATTAAAGGTTTAAATAAATTAAAGTTATTGAGATTTTGACTTAGAATGGCTTATATTAAGCAGAAAGTTATTCATGACAATTAAATATTAACTTTAGCAATTTAGCTATGTTTAGTGTCCAAAGAATGAGAAGGATTTGAGGAGTTATGTACATTGGCTATTTTGGAACCCAAGATAAATATTATGTTCGTATAAGATGAGTGGATAATCCTCCTCTTTGTTAAATCCCATTTAAATTATGAAATAATTTTATTATATGATTTCTTTGAAAATGGGATTTCCTCATATATTGATGTGATTTCAAAAGTATATTCGTATGTTGTATATGTATAAGAAAATGATTTGCCGTGATAAAATTATGTATCTCATCTTGACTTGCATTGTTAATATTGATGATTTCCATTTTACTACATGATGATTTATTAATGAGGACCTGGGTCTACTGAAAAATTTATTGGTAACCCTCAAGCACATTTATGACTAGTTGTTGTGATGGAGAAATAAAGGTGGGCCGCGAATATATGAATATTCGCATGCATATTAGAGAGATTGTGGTGATGTTGTAATGGAGAAATAAGGGTGGACTGTGGATATCTATATATTCAGATGCGTATTGGATAGATTGCGGCAATGTTTAGGGTGTTATGGTTACCTTTAGGAATTGTTCATTTAGATTCCAGTTAAGTATTTTAATTAATTGAGTGCTGATATACACATTTTAGAAAGTTTATTGACTTTCTTTCATATTTATATCATGATGAATATGTGTTTCGCAGTAGCATATTTTGATGTTTATTTTCGTGTTATTAAATATTACATTTTCAACTATTCACTTTCTTGATGTTGAGGTTTCCAAATTTATTATGGAATCTTTATGTTTAAATGGGTAAGTTTATTTCCATGACTATATATATATGTATACTTTCGAAAATGGTCTATAACTAAGTTTATGGTATTTTATGGGATTATCTACTCACTGAATTTTTATGAAACTCGCTCCCTTTCTCTTCGTGTTTTTCAGAGCCAGAGGATACTCTTGTTATTCCCCACATCGTTCTAACTCAAGATCTACTCACTAATCGAGTGGATCACACCAAGAGGAGAGCTAAAGTATAACTGTGGTGTAAAGTTTTGGTAGTTGGTAGGATTGTATGCATGCATGTGTGTTGATTATTGAGTGCCTAGTAGGCAATAGATTGTGTTGTTTTGAGCCATTGTTATTTCATTTCACTATACAGGTTGTGGTGAGTGTGTAGTCCTTTTGTTGTTGTAAAGGCCTTGTGCTTGGTTATCCGAAAAATAGAGGAAACTCTACCAGATTTTCAGAAGAAATGGACACATGCATATCTAGTTATGTATTGGTATAATTATGTGTCGTAGCTTATTATTATGCATTATCAGGCTTCTAGGGGGTTTCCTAATGGTGACCTTCTACACCGGCCAATTATCGTGGATTGGGGTGTGACATATATATATCAATTTAGATAGTATATCTCAACGTAGATAATGTATCAAAGCTTGAATAATAAGGTGTGGAAGAAAACTAGTTTAGCCCTTTTCTTAGCAAAGCTTTTAAAGCCAGCTATGCATGGAACCTATTGCTTTCGATGATTTGATGCATTTTTCTTACACAACTCCTATAATAAGAAGGAATTATTATTATTGACATTTGCATATACATTTTGATTAAATAGTGTACTTACATTAGACATTACCTTATACTTCTTCTCATTGTTCTTGTCAACAAAAGTCTTCCAGTAATCCCGAGGAGCCCCATCTGGGACCTTTTCATACATTTTCTCTATAGCCAAGAAGGAATCGTTGAATTCATGCCATATCCTCCCCTTGAAGTCCTTCCACTTTTTGCCCAGATTCTTAAGTGTCTAATTCCTTACAACATGATTTGCTACATCAAAGTGAAACTTCGACTTCAAAGAATAAAGAAAACAACTTTCATTAGTTTATATAATGAGTATGATGTCAAATACAAATAAAATGCATAATTTTTTTACTA
>JANHAO010027464.1:0-10839 GCA_026873985.1 Saraca asoca | reverse complement strand
CAGTCACATTAAGTCCCAAGAAGCCAATGAAAGGGTATGCCACTTTTACCATTAGTGCAGCTGCAGAATCTAGTGCTCCCCCTATTCTCAAAGCTTTGGAAGTTTACATGTTGAACCCACAACCAAATTCACCTACTGATGAAACGGATGGTAATTACACTTTGATTATTCTAATCCTTTTCTTGTTCCAATGACAAACCCATTTTATCATAGAATGCAAAAATACAATCTCAACCCTCTATTCAATTTGTTTGTTATTTAAAAGCATGACACTTAATTCACATATTTTCTCTCCCAAGCTGTGACTCATATTTATTCATTGGCCTCATCGTTAGAATTCTATCAAATTACAAGTGTCAGAATAAGTGCAAAAAGTAAGTGCTAATATAATTTTCCAATTTAAAATGCAGTTAACGCAATCCCAGAAATCAAGCATACTTATGAGATCTCCAAAATCAATTGGCAAGGAGATCCATGTGCTCCAATTCCACCTACCTTTCCATGGGATGGTTTGAAATGCAACTCTGACAAGATTCCAAGGATCATTTCTTTGTAAGTAATACTGCTTCTTTGACCATTTTAAAATTGAACAAATGATTCATAGACAACAATTTTTTTTAGCTCTCTTTATAGTTACTTGAGAGTCAGTGAATTGTAATTTTATATTGATAACCTCTAGGATTTTCAATGATGACTCAAGATTTGATAAAATGTTAAGTTGACTTTATAGTTTAGATGCAGTGAATACTATATAGTACAATATAAGTGCAAAAGTGGTCTAAAACACTATTGGTGTTGGTGGTTGGTTTAGAAGAAGGAAATTGAAGACGAAGAAAGGGAAATGAATGGTGTCCCTCCTAAAATTGAGATAAGAATTGGAAGATAACCTTCCGTTTACTCAACTTCCCAACAAATACTAGTTTCAAAACATTCAAGGTATGAGATGAATATATTATTCAGTCACAAATAACTACAAAGACAGACAAATAGGTCTAGAGGGTTGTAAAACGGCACAAGCCATTTTGATCAATGCAATCACTTTAACCTAATAGATTATTATAGACACTTGGAATAAATTCCCTTTTCTTTTACTCTTTCTTTCTAGGAGGAAATAGGTGATTAGTGGGTATAATTGGAAAAAAAAACTAATGATTTGGTGAAATATAAATTGTAGGAACCTAAGCCCATGCAAGTTGTCAGGGCAGGTTGCTACTCCATTCTCCAAACTACAAAAATTGGAGTCCTTGTAAGATTTAATTTGCAACTAACTCTTAAGCGTTCAAAAACTATTCCTAAACTAGATCTATATTATATTGTCTAGCAATTCCCTTTACTTTTGATGGCTTACATGTTGCTAGCTGTCATTTTCTATTATCTTTGCTTTCAATATGATAAGGAAAATTAACTTCGTTGTACAGGGATTTGTCATACAACCAATTGATAGGACCATTGCAAGAGTTTCTAACAGAACTTCGTAGTTTGAAATTCCTATAAGCCATTCATATTGTAACTTTGATGATCAGATGGTGCATTGATATACCTCACAAATTTTTTTTTTTGAAGTAATTTGTCAAGAAACAGCTCAAAAGATCGATCCCAAAGGCTTTGAAAGAAAAGGCAAATTTGTAGCTAAGGTTTGCTTAATCTACTTTATCAAATTCTAGTTTATCCAGGATGTCAAGTTCAAAATGTCTTTCTGGCATGAATGTATATAATAGTCCAGAACCTTGATGACCCCAAAATGATAAAAGCACTTATCTCCTATGTGTTTGTCACACGAAAAAAAACTAACTTTTGACATCTTGATCTAATGAAATAGTTTGTTTTATATTTTAAAGGTGTTTGGTAAAAGCTTTCTTAAGTTTCATGAAATAGCATATAGCTTCTTTGATTGAGTGACATTGCTTCTTCATCCTAAATCAAGAAATCCCTTAAATAGGATTTAAAATGAATCTTGCTCTATCATTGATCAAAGATTTCTCTATAAAGAATACAAATCAGAGGTTGAAGGAGTCCTTAAGCCTTCATAGATAGAGGAGGAACTATTTAATCACATAGTTTTGACTCTTAGAATATGATGCCCTAAGGACTTTTTATTGGATTGTATTAAAAGGCCCACAATGAATTGGGACCTATTGAATCAGGTCGTTTCAGGACAAGTAGATCATTTATAATGAAGAAGATGAGCTTTAAGATAATGATTGAGTAAAATTACTATGGTGCTAACTCCAACAAAAAAATATGGAGGTTTTTGGATGGACTTATTTAATTGATTTATAATAATCACATACTATGGTGCTAGCTTGATTTTTCTTTATAAATGTGGTACTTACATGAAGACTCAAATTGTTAACATTTCTTTTTTGTTTAGGATGTGAAAATACTTGACTTGTACTAGTTTATGCATTTCTCTTGCTATTTCTACTTTCATCCTCTAATGATTTGCATTAAGAAAGCATGCATGTTCAATTAAGCTAGGCAATCAGTTGCTATTGATTGTTTGTTAGATAGATTTTGAGTCTATTTTTACATAAATTCAATTCTCACCTCCATATACTTCTAAGTTAGTCAATAGTTGAAAGATTTTATTGCTTATTCTAAGCACCACTAACCCCTTGGCCCCGGTGAGGCTACCTAGCCCCCAAAGAAAGACCATATAAAGTGACCCATTTGGTCCTTTGTTTATTTGTGTTTAATAGCATAAATAGATTTTTTAATCTAAACTACATTGAAGAATGAACTCTATAATAATATTGGTGTAACATATTAATAGTTTCTTTCTGTCTTTTTTTTTATTCTTCTTTTATCTTCTATTGAGCTTAAGGTTGCTTATGTTCAATGTTTGGCTATTTTAATTCATTTTTATTACGTCATTCACTTGGAGCAACTTGTTGTGTTTCCATTCAAGAGCTTAAGGCTACACTCTATATTGTTCCTGAAATTGTGGAATTGGTTGACATTGTAGATGCAATCCTGGTCTTACAAATCAATGATTAGGATGCTAAAGAGAAGGTCAAACTTGTTTTGCAGGTAGTTTTCACCCAACTCATGTCAGCAAGTAAAGAAAAAGTGACAAAGTAATAGACAAATTAAAAAGTTGTTTACATGCAGAAAGTCAGGTCAATTGACAACTTGCTATATTTGTTAAGAAAATTTAGCTTGTATATAAATTAGTTTTGTAATTTCTATGCCTTGTATCCTAGAGTCATTTGATTATTATAGCTAATCTTTGAGAATGTAAAACTAAATGCTAAACTTGATCTTGGTTTGAGAGGATTGGACAGAAGTATGTGGTTTCTATATGTATTGTTTGGATCAAATGATCTTCGTGGTCATTTCCAGCAAAAGGTCCTTTTTTTTTTGTTTCCTCTATCTTGTTGGATCTAAGATATTGAGTCAATGATAATTCTAGAAAATTGTTATTTTGCATCATATAAGGTAGGACAGATAAGGAGCAGCTAGTGCTTTGGTTGAAAAAGCAATATGTAGCTGATGTTGCTATCATGTCTACATTTATTCTCAATTATGTGAAACTCAATCTAGGAGAAGCCCTCAGCCTTTGAGCAAATGAACCACATGCATATATAAGCGGAGACTGTATTGAGTGTAAAGCAACTTCAGACAATGTTGTGCGAGCAGAAAATTTTATGTTCCATGCTCACATACAAACAAGTAACTTGGCATTTAGGCTACTAGTGCAGCTTTGCATTTGGATAATATAGGCTTGTTATGAGATTTTACTTTTGACTCCTTCAATCATATAAATCATTTCTATACCAGCTAGTAAGAGACATCATATATGTTAGAGATTTTATACCTCACTAAGCTTTAGCATATATGAAGACTCTACCAGTTCCTTTACTTGTTTTTCCTTAGTTGGAGGGTGATTCTCTCTCTTAGGTTGGATTTATAAGGGTGTTAATAGTCAGTTCATGGAATTTTATTTATTGTTACCCACAAAATGCATAGCTCTTTGGGGTGAATTATTGAACTTTTCTTTTAGTGACAACACAGTATTGGCGGTGTTAATACAACAATGTGCACTCAACATTTTACACCATGAAATTTGTTTCTATTTCTATTGCAAGGTTCTCCTAAGATCCTAAAAGGAACTCCTTTAAACCCATATATAACTTCTTGAGTTCCTAGTAAATTGAGAATGTGGTTCTTTTGTTAAATTCTTAACCCCACTTAGAAAAAACTATTTCTACCCAATATACTCTTGTCACTTTGACTACCTTAAACACTTAATTTTAACCCACTACTTCGATCAATTATAACCTATAGAAAAGCAATTTAACAATTGCATACCTTGTAAGGTAGAATTGAATGAAGGAAGAGAGGTGAAAATGAGCTTCAAAGAGCTTCAAAAATGACTGAAATTGAGGGCTCAAATAGTATTGGCTTCCAAATAGCAATCGTGACAAACAAAATAGCAAAATTTGACATGAATGCTCTTAGTTCTTCAATGGGTTCACACATTGAAATTGGTTTAAAGGAAAATCTCCAACATGCACCAAAATTGGGGGAGGGGGTGAGAGTTTATAAATGAAAAGGCGGGAAAAGTTCAATGACATCTAATCTAAGCTGAAATAGTTGTAGCATCTAGTTTTTCCCTCTAGTAAAATGGTTGAGAGGCTGGCCAAATTTTCAACGTATTGGCTGGTGGTAGACAACTGAACATAGCTGGAGGAACATCGATAGTCATTCATGAGTTGTTGTCAAATAGAGATGATAGGTTCTAGCATTGGGTCTACCTCAAGATAGGCTTCAAGTCACTAAGCAAGGAGAAGGTTGGAGCTACCTTTTTCTCAAATGCACTCCAACTAGCAACATCCAAGGTAAGGTGGAACAAAGCAAGGTGATAGCGCCTTTGACGGTTGAATGCAATTGATTGAAGCAGAGTTGATGTCTTTGATCCAAAAAGCTTAAGCTACTATATGGCTCTATCTAGTCTATGGCAAGCTCTAAAGGTCATTGACAATTAGAAGATATCGATTAGTTAGAAGGTAACAAGGAGGGACTGAAGAAAATGGTGAAAGATGAAGATAAGGTAGTAGTGCTCTAATTTCTGTTGGTGATGTCGATATTCACTGGAGTTTTTAACAACTTGAAAATAGCAAAATGAAAGAGAAATATTGGCCATCCAGTATGAGAGGAAGCCATTAAATTCTTAGGCCATAGTTGGGCACTGAAGGAAAAAAATGGAGGGCAATGAACATTCTGACACAAAAAGGGGTAGAAAGTTTTCACATTCTTTATTGCTTTTTCCTCCACATTTTTTTTTATGAAACATTCAACATTAAAATAATTCTTTAGAGCCACTTTAGACTAGTTGAAAATACATTTAGGTTACTTAATTATTTACTATAGTTAAATATAAGTTTGTAGAGCATTGATCATTAAATACAAATTTAATAAAGATACATTAAGTAACTAGTATATTTTCAAAAAAATCTATTTTTAAATAGACTCTGACAAGTTCTAAAATTCATTTAAAAAAGTACATTAAGCATACACTAATTTTAGGTTCTAGACCATCAAAACTAAGGTACATTTGTACCCACTAAAGATGCTTTCAAAAGAAATTTTAAGCTATCAAATAGATTAAATTAATAATTTTTCAAAAGGAGTCTTTATATCAATTGTTCAATAAGGGCTTTTGGATGTGACATATAAATGATTATTTTGATACATAAAACAAATTAAAAGTAATGCGGATCCTTGGAAGTTTTTCTTCAAAAATTCTAAGTGCATTTCGACATTGGATCACCATGGTTATTGAGGGAGACATATGGTAAGACTATAATTGGTGGAGAGATAAAGGGACTATAATTGGCGGAGGAATAAGGTGAGGTGGATAAATGTGATATTGATATTGGAGTTTTGGATTAAACTATAACTTTCAAGAAAGGATTTGACTTTGACTATATTTGTTAAATTGAATCAGGGATTTGACCCTCGTTCACATAACGGATATATATAATTAATTAATTATGAGAAAATTCTCACTAGATCTTGTCAATTTTCTCTATGTTGTGTATTTTGAATATTATGTTATCTAAGTTTTCAAAAATATTTTGGAATTCTATATAAGATAATTGTTTTATGAAAAAATAAGATTGAGTTATAAAATGATTTATTTTACTGAACTAATTTATATAGAGAAAATGATATGTTAAAAGTTTGACATTTAAATTTATTTTTTAGAAGTTTGTAAGATTTTACAAAACTCACATTTTTCTTTAATTTTTTTATTTTCCAAATCTGTGATGATTAGTTTATTTTAAAGAATTATATTTTTCTTGATTTCATTGATGAGTGCAAAATAAATATAGTTTATATCTTCTATATTTAATCTTTTGTCAACTTTAAATACTAAATAGAGTTACTCATGTTATGTTTTAGTATTTGGACATTGTTTCATGCTTTTGGTTGTGTCTAGAGTTTTGAACCTTCATTTGGGATGATTCTTATATCATTTAAAAGCTAAAACAAAGGCTTATAATTATTATCTAGTATTTCAGGCCTAATTTGTACGTTTTGTGGTTCACAATTAACCTAGAAGTTGAAGAAGAATGCTGATATTGCTGAATCTTAACCCAATAACAACACTTTAATGTTATCTAGAGCTACTAGCCTCTGATTGGTGCAAACTTAGGCCCATTACTAGGATAACATCCATGTTTACAACCTTTGTTGAGGAATCAAAGTAAAACTATTTTGTTTTTAATGAGGAACAATGTTTTGAAGTTAAGTTACATAATCTTATATGAGTTGGATTACTCTGCACTAGTTTCAGGTTTTGGCTCATAACTTAAGTTAAAAACCCCTGTTTTGAGTAAAGTTTGATCCATGGGAATGCTAAAGAGTAGGGTTACAACTTTTTAGGACCAATCAAAGTCTAATTCTACCCTTATTTAGCCAAAGTCAGAAGAGGAGACTAGATCAATTAGGATCCTAGTTGAATCAAGATTAGTTGAAGATCAGTCTAGAGTCAAGAAGGGTTAATTCCCTCTATTTTTGTATATATATATATATATATATATATAAGAGTGCCTTACACATAACCTCTCTTAAATCTTTTCTTCTTCTAGTTTTCTTTTCTTTGCAATGAGTCATTAGACTCATTTTTCAATTTAAGAGAATTCTATTTCATTTTATTATAAGTGTGAGACATTATTTGTTTTGAATTATTCTTAATTTGATTATTTATTGCTTCTTTATTTTATTTAATTTACGATTGCTTAGATAGTTTTCCCATTAATTAATTAGCTGTTATGATTATTGCTAACTGAACCATATGATCTATAATTGTTATGAAAGTTCAGTATAGGTAACAATTAATTGTTAATGATTATGATCCTAGTTTTCATTCAATGCCTAAGAGAAATGTATGATAAATTAAATTATTTTTCTCTAATGTATAATTGTTATCTAGCCTTAGCCTCTTTTTATTCATAATATTGTTATCAATCTGACAAGGGTGTTGGGCTTTAAATTAATGAAATTAGGGAAAAAAAAAGATAAGAATTATTTTAGTGTGTATATAATTCTTGGCTAACTAATTGAAAAGAATAATATCTAAGTGTTGATGATCACTCTACAAATTGAATATCTGAATATTTCTTGAATTGAAATTTCCCAATTTATAGTTTTCTTTATAATTTAGTTTCAATTTTTATTTAATGTTTCGAATGTGAATTCAAAACCCTCCCTTCATTTAAGTTATTGCCTTTAATAAATTTAGGATCACAAATTAATCAACCAATTGCTAGAGTTCAACTTGCACTTACTAACACTACAAATTTAGGAATCCAGTAATTTATTTTTAATGGATTCAACAGTCATCATTCATTAACTTGCATTTTAAGATTGCAAATCATTGTAAATTAATTACTTATTGAGTGAATGACTTACGTCTTTCAAATTTCTATTTTTGCTGGGCTTTTAAAGATGAGTAAGGTCACACTTTGAGCTATGCATTTGAATCTATTTGAGAGTTTATGGGGGCAATGGTAAAATAAATTGAAAGTTGGAATAGGAAACTTGATCCATATGCATTGTGTTAATGTGATTTGATGTTATGCAATGTTTATTGTACATATAAGTTTCTAGGTTGGCATGTGGCCCTTCATTGTTGATTTGGCTTATGGCCCAATATCCGAAAAATAAGAGAGACTCTGCTGAAAATTGAGAAAATTCTTGGTAATTTTGTTATTTATAAATTATTTTAAATATATGATTTTTTACAAATTACGCTTCATTTAAACTCACGATAAGAAGCAAGAATGCATAATGTTATGCATTCAACATATTTTTTCTGAATAAACAATATTCTAGAAGCCTTTATTTTAACAACAAAGATAGCATTTAAGTTCTAATTTGATATCTTGTTATTAGCCAGAACTAGACCACTATTTATTAGGCATTTATCAAATTTTGAAACAATATATGCAATTATTAATAATATTATTTTTTTCAACATGATCCTTACGAGAGAATACATATCATAATCTCTATTTTATATCATATATATAAGTGATTAAACTATAAACATTTCAGAAATCTTATATATATAAATTCAAAATGAGCATTTATTAAATTTAATTAAAACTTTACGTAATCATAAAAGAAATTTTTGGTAATATTTCAAAAGAATCATAAATTCATTATCACAAATTTAAGTCCCTGAATCGTTAAGAGAAACACATTATGAAAGAAGCTTCTGATTGTGTAAGAAAACATTTCAAAATATATTAGATTCACTTACTTCCACCAATGTGAATGTCCAAAACTAACTTGGTTCATGTACCCACAACTATAGGAGTGGATCAAGCAATTCATTTATGCTATGGTTTGTATGAAGAAATGCGACAATGCAGATTAGGGTGTCTTCTGCAAGTTAACGTGTTTAACGTTGCTGGTAAATTACACCAAATATGAAGCAATGTTTTGAGTCTGACTGAAATATCAATATTCTATTTGGTCATAATTACGGACATACCCTTGTTTACATCCTCACCAATGGATTTATTGATTACTAGGTAATGGTGTTGTTGCAGAATCACCCACAATTGCACATACAGCTATTTTTTTTTCTAATGATTATCTTCGAAGTACTCTGCACAAACAACGCCATCACATATATTATTAATATGGCATATATTATTTAAAAAGATAAATTACACTCCTTTAATATTTAAGTTAATATATTTACATCAATCTATTTTTAAAAAATATATCTCCACCTTTTTTATTTTTTAATTTATTTTTTTTAAAAAAAAAGAAAAAAGGTGAGTATCAATTTAAATAGAAGAAGAAGAAAGATAACTGTATACGAGAAAAAAAGGCTAATATATATTTCTAAAATAGAAGGATATAAATATAATTAGATGAAATCTCACTGAAAATAAGTGTAATTTGAAAAAGGTTATAACTTTAATTTTAAACTTTCTTTATTTTGTTGAAAAATACCTTTCATGAGAAATTTTACTTATAATGTGTACAAATAAAAAATTTATATATAATATTAGATAAATAAAATATTTTCTACAATAATATCTAATAATTATAAGTACAAGGAGAATAGATTTTTCCGATATTTCAAACCGACGGCATGTTTAACGGACTCTGTGATCTTAAATGATACATGTTGATTATTAACTACACTGTATGTATATGCTGATTATATAGCATGATCTGTTTGGCATTTGACTTATCTTCCCATTGAAAAACTTATTTCACGTTTGTGCTTGTGATTGTGAGCTGTGATACGCATGCCTGAATACTCTCGTTATGACGCAATTCATTAATGAGTTTGAATGCAAAGATATACACTTGGCCCAATTTCGCCGTTCACTTATCGTAATTATATTAGTTATTTGCTTAGTTAATAATATTAATTATTTATATAAAAATATTTAATAAATTAATTTTTATTATTAATTATTTATATGTAAAATAATATATAAAAATATAAATATATTTTATAATTGATTTCAATATTTTTATTTTAATACTAATTAAAATTTTAAAATATTGTTTATCAAAATCTTTTAAAAAATTCATTATAATAAAATTCATTATAATTAATTATTAATTTTTTAATAAGTAAATAATTATAATTTATCATACTTGTTAGATTTTCTTTTAAGAGATAAATAGTTATAATCTATTATAATTTTTTAATTAAGAAATAAATAACTTTAAATTAAAATAAGTTTATCATTATTACTAATTGTCATTATTATCGTTATTCATGTTATTATTTTTTATAAATTGATAATTGGGAAAAAAAGAAAAAAATATCAAATAATATATTTAATATATATGGAATAATTAAAAAATAATTTTAACATAAAATATATTTCATATATATTTTCTATAAAAATTTCTCAAGATTAAAGTTGTTAAAAATTGAATTAATTAAAATTAGTGATATCTTTTTATGTCTCAAATATCAAATAATGGATTAAAAAAAATAGAATCATTAATTTTTTAAATTAATTTTTTGAAAAATAAAAGATTAATTCAAATAATAATTTATCAAACTTTGAAAATAATTAATTGATTCTAAGAAATAAGAACCAATCAAAAATTAATATAAAATTTGTTTATCAAGTACTTCCTTCGTACCCTTCATCAATATGGACCCCACATCCTTACTATCTTCAAAACAATTTTCTGACACCCGCCCTGACCAAGTGGCCATGTGGAAACGCACTTAGCATTTTTCATGCCTTTTATGTTGTAGTTTGTATATATAGATGTATAACTTACTTGCTAATTGGCATTCAAAGCCTTCCTCTTCTTGCTTCCAATGGAAATGGATGCAAA
>JANHAO010027463.1:0-10849 GCA_026873985.1 Saraca asoca | reverse complement strand
ATCATTGATTTATCATTGATTTGGATAGTTGAGTTGTAAGGATTCTGGTACTTAAAATAACTTTCCTGTGGGATCGACCCGTATTTGCCAGTACTAGCTACAACTACGTTGTGTGCTGGCAGTTATTTTAAAATGTATAACAAGTTTTGTGCACATCAACCGTCAACATTTTGGTGCTAGAAGGAGGGCCATCTATTTTTTGAATTATCTTTCCTGTCTAGTTACAATGGCGAGAGAAAGGGTCATCAAGAGTTCCAACACTCCAGCCGTTCAACTGGCATCCCTTTAGCCACCTCTCGAGGGCATGGTAAGAGAGCTGGCTAAAACTGTTAAAGCACTAGCTCAAGCACAAGCCCGGAATGCACAAAGGCAAGAAGAAATTGTAACGTAGCTCTAGCAACTGCATGAAGAAGCTCGAAAATAGACCTGTAATAGCCACTGTGACTAGTAATTTGAGGGCTCATAGCAGATCGAAAGCTCTGGCCCTCGATCCAAGGCTCAGGATCTAATAATGAAGCAAGTTCTCCAAAGGCTAAAACAGCTGGAAGAGTGTCCCCAATCTTGGAATAATCAACCTTGCTATGAGAAAAGCTCACCATTCACTATAGAGATCAAGATGCAGCCTCTCCTATAGAAGCTTAAAGTGCCCACGATCCCACTGTATGATGGAAATAGTGACCCATGCGACCATTTGGATTCATTCAATGTCCATATGGATTTGTAAATAATTGAACCCTTAGTCAAATGTCATGTCTTCCTAACCACATTGGGAGGTGTCGACGTCAGATTTTGGTTATGCTCCAAACTCTAGCCAATGGGGGGATTCTTTCAGGGTCTTAAGCTTGTATTCAGTTCAGATGTAATAGAATAGTGAAATAAACAAAGATGAAGGGAAGTGTAGGGAAGAAGATACAAGGTTTAACGTGGTTCGGCCAAATCCAGATATCATTGGACCTTACGTCCACGGCAGTGTGCTATTATAATAGTGTATTTACAATGTTACAATGTTGTTCTTTGTTTTGGCAGAGCTTCTACATAGAAAAATTGGCTCTCTCCCTTCTCCTAACAATGCAATCCTATTTATAGAGGAAGGAGGGGTTACATGCATTAATTACAAGATGCAGTTGTGTTACATCAAGATATAAATGAGAAAGATAGTAAACAGGCTACAATCTGGCTACTATAGAATGTAGGCTGCGGGGTAGGCCCCCTTGGTCGGCTATAGACTTGTGCCTATCTACACCCGTCACTGCTTCACTGCCTCGTGAGGCGAGGCTTACTTCATGGGATGGTGCTGGGACTACTTCACTGTGCCACTTTTTGATGGGCGAAGCGAAGCTTGTTGGGTGCCTTCAGTGAGGCGGGGGGCTTGGCCTTTGCCGTGCTCAGGAGCTCGTTCACTCGAGGCCATTTTTGCATATAATAGGACTGAACCAAATTTTACATATAACTTAAGCCCCTAACTCTCAGTTTGCTTAACGAACTGGGAGTTAAGACTTTTCAGTTCTCGAATCGTCAGTCTTTTCCTGAGACTGTTGTCCCATCTGTACTAGGCCACGTCTCCCGTGATAGGTAAAATTACCTTTTTACATTTTCTGCTTGTTATCTTTGTTTCTTGGACAATGTTGTTTGATCAATCTGAGTGATCTATTCACATCTGAAAGATTGCGTGAGAGGCATGCACACTTGGTCGCAAGTGAGCTGCGAATTAGCATGATCCCACGTCTTGGCCAACCTCAGAACCAGTTGAATAAATGACTTCGCATGATAGCTATGAAGTTAATAACGAGCGATCTTGTGCTCAGGCTGATTTCGTGGCTAGGTTGATAAGTGCGCATGGAAGCTGTGACTTTTAACATTTTTGTTGCCTTGGGCAAATAATCGATTCGTCAATTCTTTATGCTTCAGTGACCACGAAGGCATGTTGGCATTGAGTGTTTAAGAGTGCCTTCGAACCTCAGCGAGAACGTAGTTAAGCTGGCTAAGCGAGTTTTTTTTAGCGTCTCCACACCTCAGCGAGCCTACAGCTCAACTGGTTAAGTGAGTTTATTTTGAGCATCTCCACGTATCAGCATGCATGAAGCTTCGCTGGCTAAGTGAGTTTGTTTTGAGCGTCTCCACACCTCAGTGAGCCTATAGCTCAGCTGGTTAAGTGAGTTTGTTTTGAATGTCTCCACGCCTCAATGAGCCCATAGCTCAACTGGTTAAGTGAGTTTGTTTTAAGCGTGTCCACGCCTCAGTGAGCCCGTAGCTCATCTAGTTAAGTGAGTTTATTTTAAGCATCTCCATACCTCAGTGAGCATGAAGCTTCACTGGCTAAGTGAGTTTATTTTGAGCATCTCCACGCCTCAGCGAAGCTGCAGCTCAACTGGTTAAGTGAGTTTATTTTGAGCATCTCCACGCCTCAGCAAGCATGAAACTTCACTGGCTAAGTGAGTTTGTTTTGAGTGTCTCCATGCCCCAGTGAACCCGTAGCTCAACTGGTTAAGTGTTCATCAATTCTTCTCCAAAATGAGCTCTAAGGGCCTCAACAAGACCAAAGGCTATAGTTGGTAGAACAATCCTTCGCAAAGTTTTGGGGAAATTAGCCGCATGAGAGCTATGGATGTTGCTAACACTCGGAAGTAAAAAAGGGAAAAGTGAATGACATTAAATCAATTGGCAAATAACTTTCAACAGAATCAAGGGAATGACAATTACATTTGCCTAAAATGTTTGAAATACAACATCAAAATATAACTCGGACCGAGCCCTCCGGTTCCTAGTTGGTATTGCATTGAGAAGGCTAAGGGAGATGTCTTGAGGCTTGTACCACGTACTCCCTTAGGCATCCCTTTTTGATCAAGTCCTCGATCGCCTCCCAAAGGGCTCGACAATTTATTGTGCCATGACCAGCCTCATTGTGAAAGGCACAAAACTCTTCTTGGTTTCTCCGCTTGTAAGGGATTCTGGAGGGTGGGGGCACCCTGAAATCTTCCTTGTCCCTTTCTATCATGACGATCCTATCCTGAGAATCTGACAGGATGTTGAATTGTTCATAACGGTCTGAATACTGAAGTCACCCACTCCTGGGCTTTTTGGGCTTGTTGGCTGCCCGCTCGATGGTGAGATCACCTTGATCCACGTTGCTCCTCCTCTTACCATGAGAGGGTTTGACCCCTTCATCCTTCTTATTAGACTTTTTCGAGCCAAAGGTCTCTTCCCATTTGATTTACTTGGCAACTCACTTGTAGAACTTAGTGAGGTCCTTCACTAGGGTCTTATACAGACTCTTGTACAACTTTCCATCTTTGTGAAGTCCTGTAAAGATGGTGGCCAGCATGGTTTCTTTGGATGGATTCTCCACCGAATTAGCTTCGAGTCTGAACCTAGCAATATAGTCCTTCGATGATTCCTGCTTGCTTTGAAAGACCATAGCGAGGTAACAAGGGGCCACGAGTTGTCTCTTCAGTGCTCAATACTGACTGATAAATTTTAGTTGACAGTCTTCCCAACTGCCAATTGAGAAAGTTGGGAGGCTTCTGAACCAGGCTCAAGGTATGTCTCCTAATGTGGTTGGAAAAACTCAACACTTAACCAGGGGGTCAGTTGTCTGCAGATTCATCTGAACATTAAACGCATCCAGATGATCATATGGGTCTAAATCTCCATTATACAATGGGATCGCGGGGAATCTAAACTTGAGAGGGAGAGTTCGAGCTTCGATCTCCTCGAAAAGTGGCGATCGCTCCTCATAACGAGATTGATCAACTGGGGCTCAGAGGTATTTTTCCAACTAAGCCATCTTCTGAAATAGCTCCCCAACTAATGGGTCCTGTTCCCCAAAGTGCCAGCTAGGTGATTGCTGGACACTTTGGTCTCCATTGTCTCGAGGGTCACGACTTGGGGTCTACTCTTGTCTACTCTTACGAGCATCGAGCTTGGGTATTGCCTTAGTTTGGATATCCCGGATGTTAGGTTTTAGCTTGTCTCTACACATTTTGTGCCAATGACGTGACTGCTTTAGTCAGTTCCCCCATCATATGCTCAAGTTTCTCCTGATGCTAGAGCCAGGCTTGCAATCCGTTAACGCTATTAGTAGCAAGAACTGGTTGCACCAGATTGGTTAGAGGGAGACCAATAGCTGCTTTGATGACAAGAGTGGTAGATAAGTCCGTTGTTGAAACATGGCCATCTAAAGGATGAGGCTGTGCATTCGAGGCTCTGGTAACTCTTCCTTTGGCCATTGCAATGAAGATAAACTAGAATAGGTGAGATCCTTACAGACGATGCCAAAATGTTGACGTCAAATTTTAGTTATGCTCCAAACTCCGGCCAACGAGGGGATTCTTTTGAGATCTCAAGCCTGTATCCAGTTCAGATGTAATAGAATGGCCAAATAAACAAAGATGAATGGAAGAGTAGAGAAGAAGACATAAGGTTTAATATGGTTCGGCCAAATTCAGATATCACTGGACCCTATGTCCACGGCAATGTGCTATTGCAATGGTGTATTTACAATGTTGCTATTTATTTTGGCAGAGCTTCTACGCAGAAAAATTGGCTCTCTCCCTTCTCCTAACAATGCAATCCTATTTATAGAGGAAGGAAGGGTTACATGCATTAATTACAAGCTATAGTTGTGTTACATCAAGATATAAATGAGAAAAATAGTAAATAGGCTACAATTTGGCTAGTATAGAATGTAGGCTGTGGGGTGGGCTCCCCTGGTCGGCTGTAGACTTATGTCTATCTGCACCCATCACTGCTTCGCTGCCTCGCTGCCTCACGAGGTGAGGCTTGCTTCGCAGGATGGTTTGAGACTACTTTGCTGTGCCACTTTTTGATGGGTGAAGTGAAGCTTGCTGGGTGCCTTTAGGTAGGTGGGGGGCTTGGCCTTTGCAGTGCTCGGGGGCTCATTCACTCGAGGCCATTTTTGCATATAATAGGATCGAATCGATTTTTACATATAATAGGAGGTATACCTCGGGCATGGTTTACAAGCCTCTCGGCTCGTAATGTTAATAGCTGGGAAGAATGGCAAAAGAAATTCATCAACTAGTATCGAGCATTGAAGAGGTAGCTTGTGCCTCCCTATCATCTTGCAATGATCTTTTAGTGCAAGGGCAAATCATTGAAAGATTACATAGCCAGGTTTAGACATGAAACCAACTCCATAGAAAACCCCACAGAGGAGAGCATCTTAACAGTAATCTTAGTAGGACTCCATAAGGATAGGAAGTTGTACGAAAGCCTTTACAAGTCCCCGGCTCGAGATCTAGCTGAGTTTTATGAGCGAGCTGCCAACCAAATAAGATGGAAAGAGACCTTTGACATGGAGGAGCCCAGGCGTAAGGATGAAATGATAGCACTTCTCAAACCAAGAAGAGGAATGAGGAGAGCCAAAATTATGGTCCCACCTCAAGCAAAAAGAGGAGCCATGAGAGTCGCAATCATGACCCCAGTCCTCAACTCACGAAAAAGGTGAAGCCTTAGCAACTTAGCCTCAAGATCACTTCGAAAGCTATAATATCCTATCAGATACTCAAGATAGGAATTTTGCCCAAAGAGGCATAAGGAAGACTTTGGGAGGCCCAAGCCCATGAGAGCTTCCGCTAGGTCTAGGGACCCGAGCAAATTTTACACTTATCATAACGATGTCAAACACACCACCTTGGAATGTTAGGCATTGAGAGATACCATAGAAGACCTCATCAGAAGAGGCTAGTTACAGGATTATGTGGTGAAGCTGTCAGAACGGCAAGCTCAGTAGACTCAACAAATCATTGATCGAGAGCTAGAGCCCTCCATTAGAACCATATTTTGATCCTGTAATAATTTCCTAAGGTTAATGACCATTTTGAAATCTTTGTCCAGATTAACCAGTGAAATGCTATGCGAAAAGAGAGATATTCCTTATTGATTCAATATTATTTATAGTCGATTGGCTGAAGCATTACCAAACTGGCAATGAGCTTTCATCTTGCCATCATGTGAATACATTTGAGGGTGAGACTGCATGATGCCTACCCCGTCAATACCAAGCCATGCCCTACAAATGAGAGTGAAAGAGTATAATTACCAACCTGAGCAACAAGATTGCTGTGAGGCTGAGCAATAGGATTGCTATCTCACTGAGCAACGAGATTGCTGCTTCATTGAGCAATGAGATTAGCATGAGACTGAGCAACGGGATTGCTGGTAGGGACAAATTCTACAATGGCCACTGAGCAACAAGATTGTTGTGAGGCTAAGCAACAAGATTGTTGTCTCATTGATCAACGAGATTGCTGTAAGATTGAGCAACAAGATTGCTATAGGACGTAACGAGATTGCTGTGGTATAGATTATCGAGTATAGATAAAGTGATCCCATCCATGAGGAGCTATCATCTCATTGAGGTGTGAAGGCATTACAAAGTGCTCAAAAAGCTCACACAGGTGCAAAGACGCTATAAACTCATCGTAACTCTTATGTGAATGAATACTCTTAGCTCACTAGCGAGATCCTTCCAGGCGTAGCTCATATGCGACCTATCTAAATCTTACTTATCATTGATTAAGGCAACCATATGCTGAAGTTTGTTACATAAAAGTTACAACTGATTGGCCATATAGGCATTTCATTGATTTATGGCAATATACATCATCATCAGAAGCGGGTGAAAGCATCCAAGACAACATTCAAGGGCTATACAGAGAAGCTCACTCATTAAAGGCCTCATCTAATGAGGTAAATATACATTAGAGGGGGAAATACAGAAACAAAAACCAAAAGAGCCTAAAGCTATAGTTGAAAGCAAAAAGCCAGCTACAGGGAGATGAACTCCCACCAGCAGGGTGACCGATAAGCCCAACCACTCTTGCTCATCCCTCCTTAGCCAGGGATTCCTCCTAGACTAGACCCAATGCAATTCAAAAAGGTGTTAGGAGTCTGGCTGGCAAGGCTGGAAATCATGGCAAGGCCATGAAGAAATAATTCAAGATCTGCACAAGATCTTCCCCATGGCTAGCATAAAGAGCTATCCATGGGAACCATATGTAGTAGGCTATCCACACCTTGAAGCCCCATGTAGTAGGCCATACATGCCTTGGTGCTTCACTAAAAGCCAAACTAGCAAAGATATTTAAGGGCTTAGCTAGTACATCCATCTGATCACAAAGAAGCAAGAAGAGCTTCTCATACTTTATAAACAAGTTTAGGTTTAGTGAATGACCCGGTAGACAAAAGACCATGCTCGAATCAAATGGTCCTAAGAAAATAGATTGCCACGCCAACAGCTAGAAAGCCAAGTCAAAAAAAGAAGTGTGGTCGAAGCTAGATGAAATGAAATATTGAAAGCCTAAAATGACAATGTGGCAGAGTAAGGACTTTGACTAAAATAGTGAAAAGTTACAACTCCCATTCCGTAAAGCGAATTAAGAGTTTGGGGGCTTTTGTTATGGGCAAAAATTAGTCTCACCCAAGCAGCCTGAAGGCTTGACAGAAGTTAAGTGCAAAGGATGTTCAGCTCGTTAAGGATAAGAGCGTAAGGTCTCGGCTCGCATGCTTGGCAGTTCATTCCTACACAAACTCGCTTTGATGAAGGTAGGCTCGTCCTCGTTAAAGCAACAGATGCAAACTCATGAAGAGGGGGCACATCCTTGGCCAGAAGTCTGCAAGATGGAACTCCAGATAGGTTTGTGTCAAGTCTAAATTCCATCCAACCAGAGGGGCCCAACCTATAGAAACTAGCCTGCAGCAGTCAGATTGTAGGAGTTTCTCTGTCTTTTACATTTATTATTTGATGTAACAGAATTGCAACTTGTAATCATTACATGTAATCTTTCTTTCTCTATAAATAAATAATAGGAAATCATTGTAAGGGGGGAGAAAAGGTTAAGATAGCTAAGAAAAAGCTCTATAACAACTCTTCTTTAAAAACTATTAAATTCTGCCATGGACGTAGGGTCTGGTGCCGTCTGGATTTAGCCAAACCACATAAAAGTATTATTCACCATTCTTCTTTTTCCTCTCAACCATCTTTATCTCCCATTCCATTAACTAGAAAATAGCTTAAGGTTCAAGAACTGATCTCGATTAACTGGAGTTTGGCCTCAAACTAGATTCCACCTTCAACAATGATCGATGGGTTTTTCTAAGTCTTTAGTAAAAATGCCAGTGGACGGCCTTGCTGACCTTCAAGCAAGATTAAACAAATTTATAAATGTTAAGGAAATAGTGCAAGCAAATAGGCAAGTTAAGCAAGTGGGAGAAGTCCAACACTACAGCAATAGATATGATTGGAAAGATCGACTCTTCCTAAGCAGTGCTTTATTGAGTATATACCATTAAACATTTTGTTGAAGATGATTATGGATGATGTCAAAGCAGTTAAGTTGATAAAGCTACCACCACATAAGAGTTAGAAGCCACCACCCCTTGGGGCAAACAAGTATTGCAATTTCATAAGCATTGGACTTATAATATGGATGAGTTTGTAACCTAGAAAAATAAGATTGAAGCATTGATTGGAAGAGGGCATCTTCAATAGTATAATCGGTATGGTCATGATGATAAGAAATGATCATATACTTCATGGAATGATTAAAAGAATACGAATAGTCCCAATCATATTCTCTTGATGTAAGGATAGAAAGCAAGAATAATGAGCCCATGAGAATGCTAGGAGAGGTTGTAGGCATTTTGGAGACTATTGTTGGGAGATTTTCAAGTGGATGAATGACAAAAAATGCAAGGAAAAGGTATCTATGGTTGATGATGACTATAGGTGGGAAAAAGTCAAAACCAAAACCATTACTAATGATATCTTTTTTAGAAGATGATTATCCTCTGAATTTCAAAAAGGAGCATGATGATTTGATGGTGATCATGACACAACTATGCAATTAAAAGAATCTTAGATGATCAAGGGAGTTTAACTAACATCTTGTGCACCTATATGGTAAAGACAAAATGCATTTTGATAGGAAGCTTAACCATATACTTGGGAAATCTAATTGGGTTTTCAAGAAAGCAAGTGGTTGTCTTGGGATCAATCAAGCTAGGAATGTCTTTAGGGATATGGCTCCAAGTGTAGAATTTGGATGTCAAATTTTTGGTAATAGATGAACAAAACATGACTTATAACATAATCTTTGGGCAATCGTCATGGAATCAGGATTAGACCATTATACTGGCTCCACACTTGTTAATGAAATTCCTTACTAGCAATGGTGTTAGTTAGGTCACAACTGATCAATATACCACATGAAGGTGTTACATGAACAGTTTGAAAAATAGACAAGTTTTCAAAGCTAAGGAATAGTTACAATTAGAGACATGTCCAGTAAATAGCAAAGCACCAATCATTAGATTATAAAAGGAAAAGGCAAAGTAAGTAAAATGATCTTGTAATACAACTTATGGTATATGTGAATCTTGTCATTTCCCAGATTTCAAGGCCTGGTTATTGTCAATTTTTGAAATACAACAAGTATATGTACTTCTTATTTCTTTTAAGCATGAGAAATTCAAAGTTAAATCAAACAATGAAACTTAGGCAAATTAACAAACTGAAATCATGCTCAAACATAATTTGTTTGACTAAACGAGCACAAGTTGTTCAAACCTATGTCACAAGTTGCCATTGAGTGTAATCCATTCAAAAATCAGTAAAAGATACCAAACAAGCACATGTTGATCAAACCTATGACACAAGCTACCATTGAGTGTAATTCACTCAAAAATTGGTACAATATACCAAATGAGCACAAACTACTTGAACCTAAAACACAAACTACCACTAAGTATAATTCACACAAAAAAATGGTACAAGACACTTAACGAGCATAGGCTACTTAATCCTATGGCATAAGTTGCCATTGAGTGTAATTTGCTCAAAAAATTGATACGAGATACAAATGAGCACAAATTGCTATTGAGCATAATTTGTTTACAAATTAACACAAGATACCAAATGAGCATAAGCTATTCAAACCTACAATCCAAGCTATCATTCTCTAAGATCGGTATAAGACACTAACCAATCTAGAGTCAATAACACCTATGATGCATATTCCTTCAAGCAAAAAGTTACCCAAACATTTAGAACAATGAAGCAACTCAAATGAATAGAAATAAACATTACTTGAGGTGCATTTGACAAAAGTTGCTAGTGCACAAATTGTTATTAGTCACAAATGTAAATATACTAACAAATCAATAAAACTATTTGAAATCTCTTAAGCAATTGTGAAGACCAAAGAAAGAATTTGAATTGTTTACTTCATTATGTAAACTATCTTAATAAGAGGACTTCATCACATAAACAATCATACTGAAAGACTAATAAAAAAAATCATAGTATGCTAATAGTTGAAATAATGTATGATGCATAAAAGGCAATTCTTTACACAAATGAAGGCTAAAGATTACAGATTTCCTAGAATATAAATACTTCACTTTATTACTTGAATGATTGAATCATTTATAAAATATAGTACAAAAGTCTCTGTACTATGCAAATTTCTAAGAACTTTCTACATCCTATATTTACAAAAAGAAGACAACTCTCTTGTTGGTATTATCAAAACTAGTTTTTGAAATGATAAAAAAGCCATCATTATGGTTGCCTTATCCATCTCAAATAGTTACTTATTGTTGGTGTATGCCCTAGAAGCCAATCATGGGATGATTGTTTCTTTGCATACATTATATTACGTTTTAATGACAATTCAATTATTATATTTTTTTATATATTTGCGTAATATAAATAAATATGATAATTGTCCCTAGATTAATTTATTATTCTTAAAATGTCTCTAGTCGAGTATTATTGTGAACTGGGATAGCAATAATATAGCAAGACTAGTATGTATGATGACTGATG
>JANHAO010027462.1:0-10844 GCA_026873985.1 Saraca asoca | reverse complement strand
CCGTTGGAAAATCCGTTGGAATATTCCAACGGATTTAGTCCGTTGGAATATTCCGTTGGAATATTGCATTTTTCTTGTAGTGTGCAAGCATTGAAGGGAAAACATGAATTTGTTAAACTAATTGTTACATTACGAAGTTAATTTGTATAATTTTAATTTGTATAATTTTGTATTAGTTGCAAGTTGATTGAAGATTAATAAATCAATAGATTTAATATTCAAAAGAATAAAAAAAGAGCAAGTGACATGGAGTAATATAAAGGCACAAAAGTTGAGTTTAATAGTACACTTTTTTAATAGAGAAGTATTATATTTAAAGATGATTATTCTCATTGTTTATTAAAATTTATAATTTATAAATTTTGAACATTTAAAATGGAAGTAATGAAATTAGACTTTGCTAAAATTAGATTAAAACTTATTCTTATTTAATATTGAATTTTTATATAAATACATTTTATTTCGAAAAGCATCATTCCTATCAAGAAGATATTTTTGTGATCCAAGTCCCTTATTGATAGGTCCACAACAAAAATAAGAAAAATTATATTTGTTAAATTTTTAAAATTTCCATTTTGATCAAGTTTTCATCTTTTCTTTTGGAAGTCGCATGATAGTTGTTAATTTGACTATATTTATACTTACATGTAATATATGATGGATTATTTTTTTAAAATTATTTATTAATAGACCATACCATAAACAAACCATAAGACAAGAAAATGACCACTAAAATTCTTCTTCACAACATTGTATAATGTCATGTGAGTTGATACAAAAATTTCTGAGGACCTAAATCATATTTTGATAAATATTTACATAAAAAATATTAAAAAGAAGTACATTAAAGAGGGGCTATGCCCTTTTTCATTAAATCATTGCTTTTAACAATTATACTTATATCAATTACACTTAATGAAAATTTAAGAAAATAAAAAATGCATATAAGTTGTTAGATTTTTTTTTTCAATTTTATTCTTTTCATAAAATAAAATAATATATTTCAATATATATATATAAATTCTATTTCATTTTTATTATACAAATAATTAAATACAAGCCCGTGCATAGCAAGGTGTCACAGGTCGATAGCTTTCTAGTCGAAATCATACGGTATATACTTATCACTCTTTACCAACATATCAGCGTTCTAACATATCCGTGTTATACTTGGATAGATAGATGGGGGATTGCAAAATATGTATAACTTGTTTGAAGTCAGTATAAATAAATAAATTGAAGTAACTGAACAATCGAGTCTCAAAAATTCCCCCACATAAATAGCTTCTTGTCACACCCGAATTCTAGAAACGTGATCAACATAGGAAGTCACCCTGTAAGAAGTTCCTACTAGCCAATTTGTCATCTTAAAGCTACAACAATTGAGCTGCAAGACCTGGAAAAGCTGCACCAAGACTTTAAAAGTTGGTTGAACAAAGTCTTTGAACCACCCAATAGTTGTAGTTCAAAGTCACACTAGTTTTAATTTTATAATCTCATTTCCATGTGATTACAGCCAATAAGCATATGTTATTCATCAAATCCAAGCAAAAGTAATATTAGGAATATTACTACAATGTATAAAACAATAAAATAAAAGATATGTTGTAGCCCATTGCTTACGACAATCAAACTTTCAGTGGAGTAAAATTATTTAAGATTTAACAAAACTGAAAAGCTAAAAATAATTAAAACTTTAACATTAATTAAATATGTAGTTTCAATCTGATCAAGATTCTTTGTGAGTGTTTGAGTAAATTCCAACCGAAGAAAATTTGAGACGCGTAGACCCTTATGGTCCAATTGGAGTGCTCTAAGGTGCTTCCGTGTTGTCTTGCCTTCTTGATGGTGCTCAAAGTTTTATTATTCCATGACTCACTTGACCTACTTTATTCGTGGTTTCTACAAAATTTTGGGTATATATTATAAAATTGGGAAATATTTTAGTATGCAATTACAAATTTTGCAAGTTTTTTCAAAATATTGTCATAAAAGTTGCAATTGTATATAAAAAAATTTGACAATTTTTGGTAAAAAACTTGTAATTCAATTTGCTTTAGTAGAAATAATTTTAATTCTTTCATGAATGAATTCTATTGTTGGAATTAAAATAATTTCAAAAGTGTTAGCCTAGCCAACTATACGTTCTTTTGTTTTAATATGTAAAAACAATTTTTCATGAAAAACAATTTTTCATGAAAAACAATTTTAATCAATTGTTTATACTATTTGATACTATGCTTTATTTGCTCTTTTCTTGTCTTTTTAGGTTCCAAAGAATATGTGATTACGATACAAGAGATTCAAGACTCAAGATTACTTATAGGATTTATTCTTATTTCTGGGATCTCTTGTAAAAAAACTTAATTGATCTTTGATCCAAATATTTTTTAACTAAACAATGAGGTAGAAAAACTATTTGAAGAAAAGCTAAATTTTACAAAACCATTTTTACTTCACACATCAATTTTTACATTGATTTGTATCTTTAAAATTTTCTACACTCATTGATGTTCACATCGATTTGATGAAGAACATTTTTCAAAATCTGTTTTACCGAAGGTTTTGAAAAACAATTACTTCGATGTATTAATTGATGCAAAGACTGTGAGTAATAGGTTACACTTCGATCGCCATATCGATGAGTTAGTAAATAACAGATTGAAATCGATGCCATATTCGATTTCATAATTGAAAGTTAGCTACTTTATTACAGTCGATTACAACAATCATAGCTAACTAACCCCAATTACCATATAAACGATCTCTCACCATTTTTCTACACAACTCAGTGTGAAATCATTTGAGAAAAAGTTGAACAAGATTTTCTCTCTACCTCATCAAACCTCTGAGATTTTCCTCAAGCTTTATGGATTAAAGATTAGCTGAGCTTATCTTAATTTGTTTGAGATTTTCATCTCAAACACTGGTATAGTATTACCTACTTCTTTTCTATTATTATTTCTTTAATTTTATGATTTCTAGAGATTGAGAAATCTTGTATAGGCTAGCAAGAACCTGTTAATCTTGTGTTTTTCTTTAACTTTAGAAAAGCCTGTCCCTAATTCTTCTAGGTTAACAAGAAACCTGTCAAGTTCTTATGTTATTGCAAAATTGGCATTTCAGGAACCTGATAATCTTGATAGTTTTTATTTTCAATTTAAGAGGTCTTTTAGTTAGGAAAGATTAAGTGGAGTAGACTTGAATTGCAGTTTTGATTCAAGTTGAATGACTTTAAAAACCTATGTTTCATTACCTTTTTATATCTTTACTCTGCTACTACTATTGTTGATTTCTAGTTGCTAAAAATTTTACACTCATCATTTTACTATTTACCTAATCAAAAGAAAGATTTAAATAAAAAAAAGGCATATATAATTCTCCAATGAGAAAGGACAAGATCCACTTATATTCCGCACTTTAACCACTCTTGAAGGGACCTGATAGTTGGTATCAGAGCTTTGGCTTTTGATACACCTTTGTCAGATTTAAAAATGGATTTAAACTCACTTACCTTCTCTGATGGCTCATCTTTGAATAATCCACCCTATTTTGATTCTAAAAACTTTAATTTTTGGAAATTTAAAATCAAGATTTTCATTGAGGCTGTAGATATTGAAATGTTAGAGATTTTAGAATCTAGTTATGAATATCCTGTGACTTGTGTCGATTGAACTCTTGAACCAAAATCTAAACTTTTATGGACTAATGAAGAAGAAAGAAAACACTCTATTGCCTCCAAACTCAAATGGATTATTGTGAGTACATTACTTGCTAATGAATTTTCAAGAATTTCAAAGGGCAGAATAGCAAAGGATATTTTAGATACTTTGGAGATCACCTATGGCTACAGATTTGAGGCTGATAGCAAAAAGGAAGAACAACATTGTCTTCTGGCAAAGCATGAAATTCTAAAGGTTCAAAAGTTACCTACTTTGTACTATAGTTCTTATGTAAGTGATTCAAATGAGGTTAATACTTCTTATGATGAAACCTTTGATGATCTTAATAACTCTGATGAATCTCATGAAGATCCTACTAAGCTTTGTGTAAAAATGCATGAGGCATTGTTTAAGACTCAAGAACAATTAAAGAAAGTCAACAAGGAGCTAGAATAGTTGTGTTGTATACTAAAATTGGCCTCGCGAGGATGAGTCCCTGAGGAAACGAAGACTAGTTCCCGCACCTCAGTGAGAAGCTTTCGGGAAGCTTCGCTCGGGCTAGCAGAGAGCAGCAACGACAAAGTAATTCCTAGCGCCAAGCCCTACCTTGCTCGTCACTATGCAACGACGCTGCGAGACATATTTCGCGAAGCAGTGTCCCAGCGAAAAACACGACCCAATGAGAAGAGTTTGGGATCGGCCCGACAAAGCTGTCGGTCACTTTACTCGTGCTTGCTTCCTCGCAACAGCGACCCCTACGGTGCCCCTAAAGCCAGAAACTCCCTCTTGGGATGCCCAAGTAACTTGCTCGACACTACAATGGCTATAAGCCTACAGTGAGCCCAAGGGGCCCACCTCCGTAGCCTATATGCTGCAAATAGCCTGATTATAGTCTTTTCACTATCTTTTCTCATTTATTTGATGTAATATAACTGTAGTTTGTAATTAATGCACGGAGCTCCTCCTTCCTCTATAAATCAGACTGCATGAGGGAAGGGCCAACTCTTGTAAGCAAAACTTCTACAAATTACTCAATATCAATAAAATCTCCATTGTGGGCGTAGGGTCCGGTACCGCCCGAATTTGGCCGAACCACGCTAAAAACCACCGCCTCTCTTCCTCTCAGTTCACCCTTCACTACACTTCAGAAGTGACATTGATTCTCGAAACTTACTACCAGTTGGCCAAAATTTGTCTCCTCTGTACGAACTAAATTTCACCGTCAACAAGTTGAAAATTAAAAATGAGGGTCTACTAAAAAGGATTGAGCAGACTGAAAAAGAAAATGCATATTTGAATATTCTAGCTGAGATATTAGTTAGTGAGAATAATGTCTGTAAATATTGTGAATCTTACAAGTATGAAATAGAGGGACTGAACAAGAATTTACAAGGTTTTTCAGATAGTAATACAAAATTGAACAATATGCTAGACAGTGAGAGAGAATTTCAAAATAAAAGAGGCTTAGGATTCAAGCATTATAAAAAGAAGAGATTAAACAAAAATCTTAAACAAATTACCTGCTCTTATTGCAATCACAAAGGTCACCATATTAGACACCGTCTATATAAAAATGGAACATATATGTTAAAACCCAATGAAAAGCTTGTTTGGTTGCCTAAGGTATATTTGTCTAATTCAAATACTAATACTATAAGGTTTAAAAGAAATTCTGCTTCTTACACTACTAAGTTTAGACCCAAATCCTTCTGGGTACTAGCCAAGTCTATTTGGTTTTGATTTTCTAGGTGTTTGTGAAGCAACTCCTTGTATAGAATAAAAGTTGCAAAATATGCCTTAATAAATTTTTCTTTCATTTTCTAAAAATTTCCTTATTTCTTATGTTTGATTTATATTTTCAAATACTAATTTAAGCTTTAGAAATATTGTTAAATTTGTTTTGCAGGAACAGAGAAAGAGCTTGAAATATTAAGTAATTGAAAATACCTTTTGTTTAAAACTTTAGTAAAACATTTTAGAAAAAACTGAAACAATCAGCACTTTAATTGATTTGCTAATTGATGTTGTTCATCCAGTTTTTCTCTTCACACTAATGTGTTAATCGATGCACATCTCTTTTTTACTTCTAGCATTGATGCATATATCGATTCAGTCTAGTTTTCAAAGTTTTGAAAAGGCTAAAAAATTTTCAATTTCTAAAGTACTGGATACATCAATTACAAAATCAATGCGAATAACAATATTGATACACACATTGATGTCCTAATCGATAAACATATGAATACCCGATGAATAAATTCATATCGTAATTGATGTATTAGTGATTTTAAGCACCCACATCGATGCACACATCAATTTACCTCAAAGTGATATAAATACTCACATTGAAGCCCAACCCATTTGCAATAATAACCTAACCCCTTGGTCATGTTTTCTCTCGGCATCTCTCCTCTACATTCTCAAAAATCTTCACCTTCCAATCGATTTTCACCAAAATTTTTATATAGAAATACTGAAAACACCTTTCTCCTTCACTTTCACTGATCAATTTCTCCCAAAAACCTCTTAAAATCAAAACTCCCAAATTAACTCAAAAACCCTGAATACCAAAAATTGTATTTTTTAACTATCACATCAACAATGGCTAAGCGATTCAAGATGGTAGCAGGGCACAAGGACAAATTCCTAGTCAGACTTACTTAATCAAAGGAAGGAGAATTAATTTTCAAGTCACAAAATGAGTATGAATCTTACCTTGCCTTTGAAAATAAAAAGGTTGAACCCTTAAAGTGTTTTAGTGACTAGTTGATTAGAACAACCCATTTGCCTCAATTATTTGCTAAGTATAAGTTTGAAAAGTTTCTGATTTTCAAAGATAAAGCCTATCCTAGGCTTGTTAAGATGTTTTATGCTAACTCAGGAGATGCTGATGGCAAATTTTTGTGTTATGTGATGAAGAAGCACATTGTCATAGATCTTAAAATTTTTGCAAATGAGTTTCAAATGAATAGTTTCATGCCTAAGCCTATTATAGGATACTTCAATGAATATAGTAAGGAATTAGCAATTAAAATGTTGTTTCCCTACTTCACTCCAAAAGTTAGCAATGGAAGATTGTTAATAACTGGCATGTCTCCTGATGATAGGATCCCATATTATGTTGTGTGCAAAGTCATTTTGCCTAGGGTCACTAATTTTATTCAAATAATGGAAGATAATCTATTTTTGATATGGATCATTAATAATCAAATTGATTTCATTTTTCTATAGTTCATTTTGAAATATTTGAGTAACTGTTCTAAAAGAACAGATATTGGATATCTTCCACATGGAATGATCCTGACCCCATTTTTCATAAAAGCAAAAATAAAAAATTCAAATGAACTTCTATTTTCATGCCCAAATATAATGACAATGATCACTACTTCACCCATACACAAAATGGGTTTTAAAGAAGATAATCAAGGAAGGTGGGTCAACAAAACACCTCTCCCCACTTAATCCTCTGGTCAAACATCCACACAAGAGGTAGTCCCTATAGAAGTTAAAGCTAGATTAACTGCATTGATTGAACGCATGCACAAACACATGATGAAGCAAACCAATAAAATAACTAAGTGCCAAGATGCATGGTTCAACTTAATGGAAGAAAGAATGACATTGTTAGAAGAGAAAGTTGATAAAATAGAAAAAGAGATGAACAAAAGACATAATATTCTCAATGATCGAGTTGAAGAAATCAGAATGAGGCTACAACAACAAGATGAAGTGGCTGAGATGTAGGAGCTAAATGAATTGCCTCTTAAATAATTTTCACTTTATCTATATTCAAATTTTATTCCTTAGACTTTGTTACCCCCTGTTTTATCATTATTTTGCTGCTATTAAAGATTTTACTTTGTTATGCTATGTATTCTAGATATTTTATAGCTTTCTAAATATTTTGATACTGTTATGGATGATTTTGACTATATATTGCATTTGATCTATGTTATTCATTTCTAGATGATTTTAAATATTTCTTATTATTGTGATATTTTTTTTATATTCTAATGTTTACAATGATGCATGTTATGCTTTGGTGCTTATACTAATTTCAGTTTGTATGCAATTTTGTTGGTATATAGATTCTAATTATTTTGTAAATTTTGGTACATTTTTTTTTTTACTTTTTGATGTGCCAAAAGGGGGAGAAATATGAAATTTTCAAAAAGTTCAAAATGTTATCAAAACTTTAAACATTTTTAAACTTTTCAAAAATCTCATAAATTTTAGATAATTGTTTTCAAACTTTTCTTAAGAATATCATTTGCAATTAAAAAGGGGAAGAAAAGTTTTATCAAGTGAGAAAAGTTTTATTAAACAAAAAAAAAGTTTTTCACTTTTTTTTTTTTGAATTTTTTTCAATCTAAAATTGTTTGTTAATATCAAAAAGGGGGAGATTGTTTACCTAGCCAGCTATACGTTCTTCTATTTTGTTGTTGAAAAATAATTTTTCATGAAAAAACAATTTTAATCAATTCTTTATACTATTTGATATTATGCTTTATTTGCTCTTTTTTTTTCTTTTTTACGTTCCAAAGATATGTGATTATGATTCAAGAGATTCAAGACTCAAGATTAGTTATAGGATTTATTCTTATTTCTAGGATCTCCTGTAAATAAATTTAATTGATCTTTGATCCAAATCTTTTTAACTAAACAATGAGGTAGAAAAAATATTTGAAGAAAAACTAAATTTTACAAAACCATTTTTACTTCACACATCAATTTTTACATCGATTTGTATCTTTAAAATTTTCTACATACAATGATGTTCATATCGCTTTGATGAAGAACATTTTTCAAAATCCATTTTACCGAAGGTTTTGAAAAATAGTTACTTTGATGTGTTAATCGATGCAAAGATTGTAAACAACAGACTACACTTCGATTACCAGACTAATGAGTTAGTAAATAACAGACTATAATTGATGCCATAATCGATTTAGTAACTAAAAGTTAGTTATTCTATTGCAGTCATTACAACTGTTTTAACTAACTAACCTCCTTCACTATATAAATGATCTTTCACCATTTTTCTTTGGATTTTTCTACATAATTCAGTGCGAAATCATTTGAGAAAAAGCTGAACATCATTTTCTCTCTTCCTCATCAAACTTTTGAGATTTTCCCCAAGCTTTCTAGATTAAAGATTAGCTGAGCTTATTTTAGTTTTGTTTGAGATTTTCATCTCAAATACTGGTATTGTATTACCTTTTTTTTTCTATTATATATTGTTTCTTTGATTTTAAGATTTCTAAGGATTTAGAAATCTTGTATCGGTTAGCAGACACCTATTAATCTTATGTTTTTCTTTATGTTTAAAGAGCCTGTCCCCAATTCTTCTAGTTTAACAAGAAGCCTGTCAAGTTCTTGTGTTGTTGTAAAAATTGGCATCTCAGGGGCCTGGTAATCTTGATAGTTTTTGTTTTCAATTTAAGAGGTCTTTCAGTTGAGAAAGATCTAGTGGAGTAGACTTGAATCGTGGTTTCAATTCATGTTGAACCACTTTAAAAACCTGTGTTTTCATTACCTTTTTTTTTCTCTTTACTCTACTACTACTATTTTTTATTTCTAATTGCTGACAATTTTGCACTCAATATTTTACTGTTTACCTAATCAAATTAAAGATTTAAATAAAACAAAGGCGAATACAATTCTCCAATGAGAAAAGGGCAAGATCTACCTATATTTTGCACTTTAACCATCTTTAACCACTCTTAAAGGGACCTGACAAGAAGGAATAATTTTAATTGATTTACAAATAAATTCATTTATTTGAAATATAATAAAAATGCTTAAAATCAATATCTCACTATTAAAATAGGACATTTTGTCAAACTTGCTTTTTTTTTTTTTTGCAAGCGTCATGGTGTGGGAAAATTTTCCCATCCTCTTGCCTCTCTTCTTCTCTAGTGTAAAAATTTGATCCAAAATTTATTTAATGAATTATATTTCTTAACTTATTTGAATTAATACCTGCTTAATATTATTCAAAATTATCCATTTTGTTATACTTCTGTAACTCGTGATTTAACTTTCCCCATATTACTTGCTAAAAAATTGCAAGCAACTTCATCATTGTTCAATTTACTCTTCATTGTCAGCATATGTTCAACTACTTTTTTTTTGTGGTAGTCCAACTACATATTTAATAATTACATTAATGTTGTGAATTATGCATATTTATAAATATTTCATATACATAAATGAAAATTATTTATATAATATATAAATTCCACATTAAATAGTTTAAATGATCTTAACAATGTAATTTATCATGATAATCAGTTGTGTTCTACAAATTTTATTTTTTATTATTAATAATTTAAATTTTGTTAACCCGTGCATTATAGGTGAAATACTAGTTTTTCATTTTTTTTAAATTGTCATTTTTTATTTTGCTTGCCTTTGAACTTATCTTTTGAAATTGTGCAAGTTAGAGCTCATAATTTAACTCTCTCAATTCATATCAAACAAAACAAGAACAAGAAAAAATTATAAAGAATTAAAGAAAAGTAAAAATTCAAAAAAGAAAAATTCATGAATATTGTGTCAAAGAGCCAATAATTTAACTTTTTTAGTTTTGTATGAAACACAATAAAAGAAGCAACAATGAACAGGGAAGTTAAATATAGGTTAAATTTTTTTATCTACTCTCTGTAATTTTATTCAATTTCTAATTTTATTCCTACAGTTTAAAAGTTGTTCATTTGATCCTTATACTTATTTTCCATTTCTAATTTGATACTATGTGTAATTTTTTTTGGTTAAATTTTATTAACAATTTGTTCACATAGACAATGATATATTTGTGGTTTAAGAGAGAAGATACCTATTGACATTAGATTTCTGTTCATATGGAGGATCCCAAAATCCGGCCAATGGGAGAGAGTTCAGGGATCTAATGCTACTTCTGAAGTGTTAGAGGAATCGGTCGAGAGGAAGAAGGAAAGGGAGGCGCGGTGTTTTTAACGTGGTTCGGCTAAATCCAGACGGCACTGAAACCTACGTCCATGGCGGAGATTTTATTAATGTATTGAGAAATGATTTTAGCAAAATTTTTTCTTACAAAGTTGTTCACCCCCTCCTCCCTCCCTCTTCTAACAATGCAATCCTATTTATAGAGGAAGGAGGAGTTACATGCATTAATTACAAGCTATAGTTGTGTTACATCAA
>JANHAO010027461.1:0-10844 GCA_026873985.1 Saraca asoca | reverse complement strand
ACTTGATTAACTAGTCTTCTCCTAAACTCTTTAAGCAATTTCAGAACCAATACCAAAGATCATGACAGGAAGAAGGCCTAGCAATTAGACACTACACAAGCACTACACATAAAAGGCTAAAAAATGATAAGAAACTAGAAAACACTACAACATATCATGCAACATGCAAAATGCAGAAATGAACATGCAGGATGCAGGAATGCACATGTAGGATGCAAGAAATGCAAGATATGCAGCAAAGGATACTACACTACACCTACACTACTCAAAAATGGTTGAAATTAGGAAATGGAACTGAAAACACTATAACTCAACAACAAAGATTAAAAATCATGCAAAATAGCAACAATTAACCTATCTACACATTTTTAAAAATTGCTAGACCACTACCACTAAAAGACTACCACTATGGAGAACCTAAAAATCAAATAAAAAATCTTTAAAAAAAAGAAAAAGTGGTCTAAATGAATGAATTTGGCAAAAATAGGGGGCTCTCATTAGCAAAGCTATGACTTCTAATTAGCAATATATGGTCTATATGCCCACCAAATTTTAGCCAAATCTAAGGTGGTGGTTTGTAATGAATAGTACTACTGAAAAACTTGAAAAACAGAAATCGAAAAAGGCAAAAACAGGGCAAAAACAAAGAAGTCAGGTACAAAATAAAATATTAGTGATGTTAGTATGTTAGAACACTTCTAATATGATTGATGAAATCAAAATGATCACTGGAAATGTTGCCAAAATTTGATCACGCATGTTGAGGCGGATCGAATTAGAAATTTATAAACTGAAGCTACCTAAACTAACTTAAAGCATAGGCAACCCAGGTCGAACCCAAGGACCATTTTAGGATGATTATATCAATGATATTAGGAGCTAATATGGGGGGGTTGGCAGAATTAAAACTAAGCTAAACTACACTAAAATATGCAAAATCGAAAATAATAACAAAACAAATCAACCAGACAAGGAACTAATCAACTTGAGATTAATGCATCCTAGATCACTAAATATTCATTCAATTATGGTTAATCATAGCAAGGATCCCTGAAATGATTAATAAGTTTTAAGTAAAACTCAGCCACAAGCAATGCATCAAGATCTCAATAACTATTTCAATATCTAAATCAAATGGATCCACTTAAGTCAGATATTGCAATAAAAATAGAGAGAAAAAGGAAGAGAAAGGGCCAGCAAATGAATGGAGAAAACATACCAGAATCTCAGCATTAATCTTGCAAGTTTTCAGCCCCTTGGACTGGTTTACAAATTAGCCTTCCATTGAGGCTGAAAAACACAAAGAAAAATGGAAGAAAGGAGGGAGAGCAGAAGCTGCTCTCTACCTCATGAAAATGCTACCCTAAAACACAAAAAAACTGAATGAAAAACTAAGCTAAAAGTCCTCAACAAATGGTTCTACCCGAGTTCAAAAGGAAAAGCTATTCTACTGACTTGGAAAGTAGGCTGACAACTATTCTGGTGGCTACTTCTGCCTTTGCATGCTAAGCCTCCTTGTAGACTGCATTCCCTCCTTTTTCTGCTCTCTTTTTGTATCTCCAGCTGGCTAGTTATGGGTTGGAGCAAAGGGTGGTAAAATGGGCTTGTGATCTATGTCAATTGGGGCCTTAAAAACTTAATTTTGCATTAACCCATTTTATAGCAACTTTGCCTCCGAATTGCAACTCAGTTTTGATGCCCATATTGACCTTTTAGCATAGTAAGTCTTCATATGAAATGTGTATTTATGTGTTAGCTTCCATTTGGGCTTTGTTTCACCTCATTTGGACCTTCCTAGCTCGAGATATTTCCTTCTGAATGCATGAAGGTCAGCTGCCCAAGACAGTGTTCTAGCAGAATTCTAGTGTTAGGTTCAACTCAAAATTTAGGTAACCAAATGCGTGATTCAGCCTTAGAGGTCTCATCAAAGTTGTAGAGCAATATCTTAGCTTTCCTACAAGATAAGAATCACATCAATTGGACAAGTGTAGCTCAAGATATGTCCAAAACACAGAAACTACTCAATTTGGCCGAATTATGCAGAAATTTTCATAATGAATCAATTGACATAAAATCACAAATACACTCTAACATAGTTGGAAACATGTCATTTTAGACCTTAAAATGGTAAGTATGAGGACAAATATATGTGTCAAATATTATGTTATCAGTGATCGCGAAGGAAACTTTACCTGCCCCAGTCCTTGTTTCACAATTGAGGCTCTTGAGGTCGAGAGAGGAGTACCGAGGTCCCCAGATCATAGCAAAGAAGTTTCGATCGAACTTCTTCCTAAGAGAGAAAGGACTGATAAGGGGAAAGAGATCACCATTGATTTAGGGGAAGAATCTAAGGATGTTCCGGAGGATGTTTTTGAAGGCTTGTGACCCAAGATTTTGGTGTTTTATGGAATTTTGGATAGAAACGTGGATCAGATCCTGGGTTATCATATGAAGTCTCTAGAGGATGAGAGGATACGAGGTAGCGCCTTGGTAGGCATACTAGCTAGTCACTACCTTCTGGTCAGTATTGCTTCCTTTCTCTTTTTTTTTTTTAACATACATCCTAACTTCTTATGATCCTTTTCAAGGGGGTTTTAGAGACAATAAAGATCAGGGAAGAGATCATAAGCTGGGAGGTGGAGTGAGGTAAGCTTGAGAACAGTCTGGCAGCAACGACTAATGAAGTAGCAGAGTTAAGGAGGAGACAAGAAAGTATTAAGGTTATAAGGAAGGAGGTCAAAGAAACATTGGCTTATGAGATGGCTAGCTTATCCTCAGGGCTTCACAAGGCCCTTGATGAGTTGAAGCAAAGGAAGGAGGAGATGGCAATTTTGGCAAGGGGAGCTGAGGTTCGGAGAGGTAGTTGTAGGCTGCTCAAGAGAAGGTAGCTCATGCTAAGAAAAGGGTAGCACAAGTTGAAAAGGAGGCAAAGTGAGCTACTGAGAAGGTTACCTAAGTTAAGGAAGAGATCACCAAGGTCAAAGAGGAAACATCGGCTATGGTGGCTCAGGCTGAGGAAGCTACAATCTCTAAGACTACTAATGGTTTCATGTATACCTTATGGCAGAAGCATCCTAACTTTGATTTCTCATTCTTTGATGGAGAGATCAAGGCAATCATTCAGGGCTTTGTTAGCGATACGGAGGCAATTTTGGCTCCTGGTGCTGAAACTACTGGCGATCTTCCTACTTGAGATAACCACTAAGTTAAAAATAGCTCGCCAATGTAAGGAGCAGCCTCAGTAAGATCTAGAGAACAAGTAACGAAGAATCCACTTGTGCCTGCTACGAACTCTTCAACTCGTGCCTGCTACAGACTCTTCAGCTCCTCAGGACCCATCCAGTTCTCTAGTTTCCTCTTGAATTGCTTTGTCATGTATTGATCTCTCTTTTGTTTCACATACTATTGGATAATTTGAATGTAATTGAAACATCTTTTTAAATTTTTATGTGATTTGCTTATCTTTGTCTTCGTTGTGTGTATTAACTGGTTTACTTTTAGAGTTCTTTTAATATTTGGATGTCTTGAATGCTTGATTGGCAATTTGTGAGCAATTTATTGCATTGAGCCAAATAATCGATGGGCTGGACATAGAAATTATTAAATTATAGCCTATTATTCTAGGTAGACCTTATAGTGCTTAATATGAACCAGCAAATCGACGAGCTTCAGGACCTTATGAGACGCTAGGTAGGATATTATCTAGGTTTTAGCTCTTCACTGAGCATAAGAAAGGACTAATGATATGGTTAGTTCATTTCAGGCAAGAAGTACATTAGGGGATCTTTTAATAAATACAATTGAAAAAGAATTTTAAACCTCTTTATTCAGGTTTAAACAATAATACAGAATCATGAAGCTGGGTTCACCCTTATTGATAATATGGATGGAGATGCTTGGCATTCTATGTTCGATAGAATTCAGCCCCATCCATGCTGGCTAAGTGATATGATCCATTGCCCAGGTTTTTCTTTATTATGTATGGACCTTCCCAATTTGGCCTTAAGGTGCCTTCGCTGGGCTTGTGAGCTCCAGGCAGAATAAGTCGCAATATAATGTCACCCACTTTATAGCTCTGAATTTAGACCTTTTTATTGTAATATCTCATAATTTGCTCCTGGTAAGTTGCAATTTTGAGGCAAGCTGTGTCTTTTAGCTCCTCAACGAAGTCAAGACTTGCAGTGAGTAATTGATCGTTTTCCTCTGAATTGAAAGTTACTCTCTGGTAAAAGGTTACTTCGTACTTGATCGATATCATTACTTCAGATCTGTCAATCATCGAGAAAAGGGGTCTCTCCTGTCATGCTGTAAGCTGTGGTTCTATAGGCCCACAATACCTTTGATAGCTCATCTATTCATACTCCTTTTCGGGCCTCCAGTTTTGTTTTTAGGATCTGCTTAATAATTTTATTCATAACTTCAACCTGTCTGTTAGCTTGAGGATGATCTACCACTAAGAAGCTCTTTTCAATCCCAAGATCATTATAGAAATTAATGATTTGCTCACTGGTGAATTAAGTCCTGTTGTCTGTTACGATCTACTGAGGAATTTCGAACCGGCAAATGATATTGCTCTAAACAAATTTTTCAATCTTTGAGGAAGAGATTTCAACCAGCTCCTTTGCTTCAGCCCACTTAGTAAAATAGTTGATAGTTACAATTGCATGCTTACAATTACCATGACCTGCTAGAAAAGGCTTGATTAGATCAATGCCCCATATCATAAAGGGCCAAGGGCTAACCATTTGCTAAAGACTGGTTAGAGGAGATCAAGGAACTTTGGAAAATCTTTGACACTTATCACATTGTTTAACAAGGCTGATTGCGTCTTTCTTAATGGCTGGCTAGAAAAAACCTTGCCAGAGTGCTTTTTGAGCTAAAAATAGCCCCCCAATGTGGTTTCCACAATGTCCGGCGTGAATATCTTCAAGGATGATGTCACAATCAGTGCCATCAATACATTTGAGGAGTGGAGCTAAAAAGCCCCTTCTATAGAGCACGTTATCAATAATGCAGTACCGAGTAACTCGAGCCCGTATTCGGTGAGCTTCTAACTTATTTTCTGGGAGCTCATCGTTTTACAAATATTTCAAGATTGGACTTATCCACAAGTCTTGGGCCATAACAGTTGCTGTTAGGACATCTTTTTGCTAGATGCTTGGTGATGGGAGAGTTTCCACTAGGACTGTACCCGAGAAATCCACATCTTTGGTTGTGGCCAAGCGAGCTAATGCATCTACATCTGTGTTTTGAGCTTGTGGGACAAACGATGAGTTGAGAGTCGCTAAAGATCCTCAAGTTCTTAGCTCGTACCTCTCTTGCTAAATGAAGTTCTGTGAGTAGTGCCTCATACTTTGCCTCATTATTGGTGGCTTGAAATTCAAATCGTAGCGTGCAAAGGATTTTATGTCCTTCTGGGCTGATTAACAATACTCTAGCCCCCACCTTTTGCTTGTAAGAGGACCTGTCTGTGAAAAGTTCCCACCATGGTTCCTCTGGAATCACCACTTCGTTCACCACTGGTCTAGTGAACTCTACAATGAAATCCACTAGCATCTGCCCTTTGATTGTTGACCTTGGCTTGTATTGTATGTCAAGTTGGGCAAGCTTGATAGCCTATTTAAGTAAACGCCTTAAGGTGTCTGTCTTTTGTAGTGTTTGCCTCAATAGGTATTAAGTGAGCACCTTAATGGTATGCACTTGGAAGTAAGGTTGCAGCTTCCTAGAAGTGATCACAAGACAATAGGCGAGCTTCTCAATTGGCGTGTAGTTCTCTTCTGCATTCGCTAGCCTTTTACTCACATAATACACAGGAAGTTGGGTCCCATTTTCATCTCGAACAAGGGCTATGCTAATAGCATGCTGGGACATTCCCAGGTAAAGAATAAGATTCTCACCCTCTTGTGGCTTGGACAATAGTGGAACTCTGCCCAACTATTCCTTCAAATATTGAAAGGTAGTTTCACACTCCTCGATCCACTCGAAGTGTTTAGCCTTCCTTAGAACATTGAAGAATGGCTTGCATTTAGCTGTCACTTTTGAGATAAATTGGCCAAGCACAACTACTCGACCAGTCAAGCTTTGTACATCTTTGACCTCAGTCGGGAACCTCATATCAATGAGTGCCTTGATTTTCTCCAAGTTCGCTTCAATTCCCTTACTATTTACCATAAACCCAAAGAATTTTCCTGAAGACACTTCGAATGCACACTTCAGTGGATTCAACTTCATCCAATACCTTATTAGAATATGAAACATTTCTTTCAAGTCCCTCACATGTTCTATGACCTGTCTGGACTTCATAAGCATATCATCCACTAAACTTCCATATTCCTCCCAATCTATTCTTTGAACATTTTATTGACCAGCTGCTGGTAGGTCGCTCCTACGTTCTTTAGCCCGAAGGGCATCACCTTATAATAGTAAAGTCCACAATCTGTAATGAAAGAGGTGTGCTCTTCGTTTTGGGGCTTCATAGGTATCTAATTGTACCTTGAATAAGCATCCATGAAGCTAAGGAGTTGGTGTCTAGCTATTGCATCAACAAACTGTAAGGAGTTACGCCCCAGCATCCCACATCGGCTAAGTCTGGACGGGGAAAGGTCCATATAAGGGGGGGTTGGACCCCTCCTACCAAGGCATCTTTTGAAGGACAAAATCATGCGGGCTTGGCTCAAAATGGACAATACCTCGGTGTGGAACCTTATATTGGTATTAGAGCCGGGTCAAGCCTCTGGTCTGATGGATCGGGGGGGAGATGTAAGGAGTTACACCCCAGCATCCCACATTGGCTAAGTCTGGATAGGGAAAGGTCCATATAAGGGGGGTGGACCCCTCCTACCGAGGCACCTTTTGAAGGATAAAATCATGCGGGCTCAGCCCAAAGCGTACAATACCTCGGTGTGGAACCTTATACAAGCTAGTCAATTTTGGGTAATGGAAAACTATCCTTTGGACAAACTTTGTCAAGATCAGGGAAGTCTATACATGTTCTCCACTTCTCATTTTTCTTTTTTACTGGAATAGGATTTGCTACCCAGGTCGGGTAGTGGGCTTCTCGAATGAATTTGTTTGCCAAGAGCTTGTCTACTTCCTCCTTGAGGGCTATAGATCATTTGACAGTTAATGGTCTCCTCTTTTGGTGAACTAGTTTATGGAGGGGGCCTATGTTCAACTTGTGCAACATAATCTTAGGATCAATCCCCACCATATCTTCATAATTCCATGTAAAGACGTCCAGATTTGCTTTTAGAAAGTTGGCCAACTAGGCTTTCACCTCGTGGGGTAAGTTCTTCCCTAGCTTGAGGCATCTTTGACTATCTACTTTGCTGACCTGTACTTTTTCGAGCTCTTTGATGGGCCTGATTTCTCTTTCTGCATCCAGGTTGTGAGGGTCAAGATCGTAACTTACTCCCATGATGCTCGGAGCTCGGTGATCCTCACTAGAGACCATGTCAACTCTCTTCCCTTTTTCCCCAATTTTAACAGCATCCTTGTAACACCGTCGATCGATGTACTGTTCTTTTCGCACACACCTACTTCGTTAGGGGTGAAATTGTACTGTCAACATTCTAGTAGACATGACCAAATCTAAGTCGTTCATTACAGGCCACCCCAATACTATGTTGTAGGCTGAGGGGCAGTTAATAACTAGAAAATCAGTTAAAATTGTGGCTCAACAATCTTGGTCCCCAAAATGAGAGGAAGTCTAACTTGTCCTATTGGGAAGATAGCATCTCTGGTAAAGCCAAAGAGAACTTCTGGCGAAGGCTTCAAGTGGCTTGCATTCAACCCTATTTGCTCAAAGCACCCTTTGTACATGATGTTCACTAAATTTCCTGTGTGTAGCATAATTCTCCATACCTCAATGTTACCAACCTTCACCCGTATGATGAAAGCGTCATTATAGGGTGATCGAATTGCCCGTGCATCATCATTCGTAAAAATGATGCATTCAAAAGTCACGGATAAGATGTAACTTGCACTCTACACATAACGTTCGTGTGACTCGTGTGAAGTTCCTATAATGTGCAATCCACTATAGATGGTGTAGATAGTTCTTACTACAACCAGTTGCTCTTGCTTGACCTGTCGGGATGGCTGAGCTGATGATTGAGATCGCTAGGGTCGCTGCCCTGCAGGTCTCACCATATAATCTCCCAATCGACCTCTTCTAGTTAGGTCCTTGATCGCATCTTTGAGTAACCTATATTCTGAAGCATTGTGCTTGATATCATTGTGGTAGATGCAAAACCTATTGGTGTCTTTGTAATTGTGCAAGGCTTTCAGGGGCCTGGGATGCCCAAAATCCTCTTAGTGCTTTTTTGTGGCAAATATCCTATCCGGGGTGTCAGATAAGATGCTATAATTATCATAATAACCTAGAGGTTTAGGTCACTCCCTCCTTGCTTTCTTAGTTAGTTGAACTTCAGTGCAAACATTTTGACCCGCTTTGCTCTTTCTGCGATTACTCCATTTCTTGCTCTGATTAAAGGTAAAGCTACCTATCTTGCTTCTTTGTCCAGGCTTTTTTGAATCGAAGGTCTCCTCCCATCTGACCTTTTTCGTGGCTCACTCATAAAATTCTCCCAGGTCCCATACCAGAGACTTGTAAATACTTTTGTATAACTTTCTATTTTTTCGAAGACCTATTGAGATTGTCGTTAGAATGCTGTCATCTGAAGAGTTGTCTACGTTATTCACCTCTCTATGGAACCTAGTGCTATAGTCTTTCAATGACTTGTTTCTCAGCTGAAAAATGGTAGCAAGGTGACAAGATGGCGTGAGTTGTCTCCTTAGAGCTCTATATTGGTCAATAAATTTCTTTTGGCACTCCTCCCAGGTTCTAATGCTACGAGCTGGAAGGTTTTTGAACCATACCTTGGGCATATCTCCAAGAGTAGTTGGAAAAATACAGCACTTAACCAGGGGGTTGGTCGTCTGGAGATCCATCTAGATGTTAAAGGTATCCATGTGGTCATAAGGATCACTTTTCCCATCGTATGATGGGATAGCTAGAACTTTGAACTAGCAAGGAAGGGGTTCAATCTCAATCTCCTTGGAGAACGAGATCCTCTCCTTATAGTGACCTAACTGATCCTGAGCTGAAGGGTGTTTCTCTAGTTATTAGAACCTCTACAATAACTCTTCTACCACTGAATTTTGCATTTCAGACTAACGACCTCTGGTGTTGTCATGGGTTGCATTCAAGCCCTTAGTGTGATGTGAGTTTCTAGGTCGTCTGCTTCTATCACGATCACAATCTCGATGGTCTTGTGCCTCAGGTCACGAACTGGAGGAGTGAATTGAGACTGCACGTCGAGATCCTTCTCCTGCCAGCTTCTCTCCTTGAACTGGTATTGCTCCTTGTGGCTCCTAGTCTGTTCTTCTTACTACTGTAGCTTTAGCCTGTCTTTGGACTCCATGGATGTGCACTTAAGTTAACACTATAATGGTGTCAACGAGTTTTTTAACTATGTTCTCAAGCGCCTCTTGGCGTTGGTGCAACGCCTACACACCGTCGGTTCCGGGGGGAATGGAAGAAGCACTTGCCAGGAGTGGACTCCCTTCTTGTAACAAGTTCCATTGTTGCTCTTGACGGCCACTCGAATGGTTTGCAGTGGTGTCAGAGCTCCTAGTTATTCTTCCTCTTGCCATCACAGTTGGTTAATGAAATAATGGAATAGCAATCTAATCCCATTGGGCGTGCCAAAATGTCGACAATTGATTTTGGTAATCAGTCAACTAAGGATTCTAGAACCTAAACTACTGTAAAAGACGTGGAGATATGGAAAGACAGTAAGAGCAAGAAGAAGAAGAGCAAAAATGAATACATAGGGTTTTATCATGGTTTAACTAAAGCTAGTATGGCCCCTACGTCCACAGTAATTGTATTTGCTTTCTAAGATTGTTTCTCTTCTTAGTTTTACAGAGTTACAATATTTGTGATTCTATCTTTATTTCAACAGAGCTTTTGCAAGTAATTTTTTCTATATATGTTACAAAGGACTCTTCTCTTATTTATAGGAGCCGGGAAGGTTACAAATTGTAATTTATCTTTGTAAAACTATAATTACAGTAGCATGAGGCAATAAATGCTTGGCGTCAATTAATAAATGTGGGGTAAATCATTGTCAAACTTTGGAGGCTGATTTGCAAGTGGAAAAAGTGTTCAGACTGTCTATCAGACATTAGTTATTTTCAACTGTGCCGAAGGGAGCTCACTGTGGTCCTGGTCTGCTAGAGGCTTTGAGCTCATGATGAGCAATTGGTTATCTGGCTTCAGTGACTTTGCTCCAGATTGGGTCACGCCTCTGTCCTAATCTGGTCTATTAGGCTATGCTGGCTTATTCCACTTAGTTCATAAAATGCCCATAACACTTGGAAAATTGAAATTACAATTAGACTTTGGTTCAACCATAATTGAACACACCTGTAAAGTATTTCATTTCGTTTAAACTTAGGGAGTGTTTTGTTCAACCTATGGAAATAGAAAAGGAATGGAATTAAATAAGTAGAAGTAAGGGTAATGACAACAGTTATTTTTTTAATTTGTTTGATTTCTGTAAGGGAATGAAATCATACTATTTATGATTCCCTTTTTTACTATTTGGATGGATAGTGGTCAACAAAAATAAATGGTGATAGGTGGTGATGGACAATGACTAATGACAATAAGAGAAGATGGGCAATTGGTAGGTGACAGTGGCCAATGGTTAAGGGTTGTAAGTGCTAATAGGCGGTGGTCAATAGCAGTAAATAATGGTAAATAATGGTCAACAACAATAAGTAATGGTAGATGATAGTGGTCAATGGTAGAATATGGTGGTGGGTGGTAGTCAACG
>JANHAO010027460.1:0-10842 GCA_026873985.1 Saraca asoca | reverse complement strand
TATTGTTATTCAGTCTGGGCCACTGTATATAAATGTATTTATCTGTTAATTGTCTATCAGGTTCTGATAATAAGGCCTTGAGCCTAGGTGTCCAGTTTATAGAGGAAATTCTGTCGAATTTTCGGCAGGAATAATAGAAAATTAAGGGTCAACATATACAGTTAGGCTTGTAGGAGGTCTCTTACGGGCGATCTTCTACGCCGGTCACGGACCTGGGGATTGGGTCGTGACATGTAATCTCAGTCTCTTTTTACAGAGGGGCTCCTTCCTCATATTTATAGAAGAAAGGAGGTTACAATGGTAATTACATATGTAGTAAATCTATTACATCAGCTTTATTATACAAGATAGAATATATAGACTAAATCTCTGCTTTCGGCCCCTGCAGACCGTCTTCTGCAGGCGAGATCTCATGTGTCCGTTGGGGCAAAACATGACTTGGTCTTCTGTCGAGTCCTCTGGTTGTAGGTTATGCTTCATCAGCCAAGTCGCTAACTTGTTTGTGAGTAATGGAGCTGAGGTCGAGCTCGCTTAACAGCCCGCGAGCTCGAGCTGCAGAGATCATTTCGCGAAGCAACCTGAGGTCGTAGTGATCTGGTCATTTCCTTGAGCTGGTTCCTTCATTATTTTCAAGCTGCTCGAGGGTCCGTCCAGGACCGAATTTCTCATACAACAATTAGGTAAATATTAAATAATAATTAATTAAATAAAAGTAAATAATAATTTAAAATAAATAAAATTAAGGGGGCTTTACATCTGCCATATAACAGATTAAAAAACTTCTTTGTATCATCTCTAAAAAGCATTCTCTCCTTCAACAAAAACTTTCTCTGAGTCATTGTGTACTTTAAGAGGTGAAGTAGGTTGAATTTCTCTTCTAATCATTTGAAATTCTGTACAAAGATCATCATCAGGTACACATTCATCTCTCAATATATTTTTAAATATTGTTAGCAGAATGTACTGAAGAGTCCAATTTTATTGGAATATTTAGAACTTTCAAATATTTATTTTACTTAAGTCCGTTGAATTTTATGAATAGATTTAATATTCCATCCCTTGTATACTTGGATTTATTGTAAATAATTTTGAATTTTGAGATTATATTGGACCCAAAAAGAAGAAGATAATTTAGGGCGGGCGATAAGAAGATAGGCCGATTATGTAGGGCTGGACGCTGTCCTCTTCATTACTCATCAGTGTTGAAGATTCCAGGAGGGTCACTATGGCGGCCCCTACTTTTTTGTCTTTGCAACCGTTGTTGCAGCAACCTCTGAATGAATTATCAGCATTGTGCTTGTTACCATCAATCCCTAATTCAACTTTTTCAAAAGAAAAAAAAAAATAACTCTTAAATATCAGCATTGTGCTTGTTACATTTGCCACAATATCACGTAAGCTCCACATCAATTTTTTTTTTTCTGTCATTTTAGTGCGTCTTATTAATAAAAGTCTAATATTATTTCATTTTTTAAATTTAGATTAAATTAAACAAAATGAAAATTAAGGAGCAAAATTAAAAATTAGAGATAAAAAATGTATTATAATCTTTAACAAAATTAGTTTTTAGTAATTGTCATCACTGAAATTGAATTCAGAACAATGATAAGATCAACCAAATTAGATCTACTGTTAAAGGCACCAAACCTTATCCTCAAGTATCAATCAGATAAGTAATTGGGTTAACTATGTATATACGTCACTCATAGTATAATATCATCCTTTTTTTTTTTGGTTAAGGAATTATTTTAGCTAGCCTATGAAAGCAACAATTGAGAAAATTAGTAAGTTAATTGTGAGCCAATTATGACCAATAAGAAGCTTGAAAGGTATGCAATAGTTGAATTCGAATACTCCAAGAAGATTCCGGGGGTGACGGATTTGGGAGTTGAGATGGAGATTTGTCATAGGGATTGGTACGAGTAGGGGATATTGGTTTCTTAAATGGCCAAACCAAATCCACAAAACCTTATCTTTCATATGCCCGGTGCCCAACTTGTTCAATGCAGAATACATGACAAGTCAAGTAATTTAAATATAAAAAAATAAATTTCACTCCTATCTTCTAAAATTTAATGTAATTATATTCATATTATTTTTATTTTTATGAATATATATTGACATTTTTTTTTCATATACAATCACATTTCTTTTCTTTTCCTCTATTTTATATATATATATATATTTACTTTCTTTGTTTTTAAAAAAATAAGTAAAATGAATATATATTTTTAAAATAAAAAAGTGTAAATATAATTATATTAAATCTAAAAAAAGATGAATGTAATTTATCTTAAAAATTATGGGATTATTTATAGGAAAAATTCAATTATACTCTTAGGATGCAAAAATAAATTTTTGCTCTCTAAAATGACATAGAGAAATTTAAAAAGTAAGGATAAGATTAATATAACTATGAGTCTTAAATTTTTGTGACTTTCTCCTATTTGGAAGTAAATTTTAGTAGGATTATTTGTCTGAAAAATTCAAATATATTATCAAAGTATAAAAATATGATGGTTGGACGATCAAAAGGTTGAATAAAAATGATATCAGAAGGCCCATTAAAGACTCAATTGATCGGGGAGCTCAATAATGTCAAAATAATAGTCATTCAACAAGGTGCAAAGAAGATAAAGCTCGTTAGAGGCTGGCACACAGGGGCGAGTGCTATATAAAAGATGGTTAAAGGAGCACTATATGCATATAAAAGATTCATAAGCACATTTATTTATATGGTGAATCAACCTATTCCATACCAAAAATAAACAGTGAAAGCAATAATAATAGCAAAAATAAATTGAGAGCCTAGTTTTTTTGATAATTTTTCTAGAATTTGCTCTAAGGGCTTATCCCTGCTGGTTTTGGAAAGATTAGTCGGCAAGTTGGAGTTAAAATATTGAATCTGTTGTATCGCCTCTACAAATCCACTTCAAAACAAAGGATAACTGAGATCTTTAGCTTTGGCAACAACAATTTTAAGTTTTGCAACACTTCACTCTCTTCCTGCTTGTTTCATTTGATCTCTAACTCCCATGCCTTGGAAGACAACTACTTTGCTAGGTCCTCACTTTTCAGGATAAGGAATCTTGTTCCTTCACCAGCTCAGTAACATGATTAGAAAGATCAGATATGCTCTTGTCCTGACCGGCCACCTCTTTAATCTTGGCCTTAACATCCTTCTTGAAACCTTCTACCATGTTGGGATTAGTCTTTGCCAATTCCCTTTCATTCCTAGCAAATGTCGACACAGTAACCAAGAAGGAAGCGGTCGAGCGAACAATCTTGGCCGCAAAAGACTTTAGAAGGCACAGGGGACCATGATTTAATATAAACTTTTGGTTACAATCCTGAGTAGCAGGGAAGAGTAGCTAGCTATGCAAAAAAAAACACCTTCATCTGCATCTTTGTACTATACACTTTTATGGTATCAAAAGATAAGTTGTTCCCCTTAAGGGCCTCGATTGATAGCAGCTCTTTCCAATCACCCACTTGGATTTTCTTAACAACAAGGGTGGGGATGTCAGAAGAACTACTCTTCTTGCCCTTGAACTAATGTTCAAAGGAAGTTTTACACTTTCTCAAGGATAATGTCTCGGTACAACCAAAAATGGATGTAAGTTAATCAATGGAAGGGAGATCGCTCGCAACTTCATCTACTGGCAGTGCCGGCTTAAGCTGAGTGGTCAATAGCATAATAAGCTTTTCCCTAACCAGGGCTTGAACACAAATTTTTGCTAAGCGCTTTGGGTCCATCATCGAATGATGAATTTCTATTAATCCCTTATTCAACCAGTAATCTAAAAGCAAAATCAAAACAAGTAGAAGTCATAAAAACAAAGTAAACAAGCAATGCCAAAGTACAAAATGAAGCACGTATGGAGGATAGATTGGACATCAAATGGCCCTAATGCAAGCAGTTGAACGATGAGGTCTTGATCATCATTTGAGAAATCTTCAAAAGGGCGGCTTCGCTGCTTTGCAAGTTTACTCCACTTAACCGAGTCGAGCAGCCCCCCATTTTGAGGAAAAAATGGATAAAACCTTTCGGTCGTTCGGACTTTAAAAAAAGAATATTTTCAAGTACGAACGTTGGTAAGCATATTTTTTTATAATAATCCGGTTAGGATGCTAAATGAAATACACCAAGCCTTTGATTTTCTGTTAGGAATAAGTGCAAAAAAAGAAAAAGACTTCATGGTAGACGTAAGGTGAAGACAAATGCTTAGCACTTAAAAAAAGGAGGAAGGCCAAAACATTCCAAGTCAGTTACGAGGAGTAGATGTTTATAGATTGAAGAACGCTTGTTTAGAATGCGGAAAATGGGGCAAACATGAAGATGATTGACCACGTCCCAATAGAACATCATGAAGGATGAGGTGTTATAGCTACATGCTTGCTTGTCCTTTCTGGTGGGTTCAAAGAAAATTCCTTTAATAGACTTATCTCATATACAAACCTTTTTTAGCTCTCACATTATGTCTAGATCCCACCACTCATCAAAAGTAGCTATTAGCTTCACATTAGGATGAATCTCTTTTGGGCTATTTGGCACAACATCAATAAGATAAACCCGTACATTCCCATATTTGCCACGAGATTGATCAACCATGACTATGTAGATAGGAAGAGCAAAGTGGTGGATGATGCGTTCAAGTGAGAATTCCTCGAGATTGGATGAAGAGTAAGAGTCCGATGATATGTTGGTAAGGTCACCCCAATCCACTGAACATAAAGTAAGGAAACACAAAGACAACGACCACCTTTAAAGAAAACAAAGTATGGTTAGAATAGGTGAAACAAAGGGAAGGACCGTTGATCAAGAACAATTGAACAGAAATATATGGTATTAACAAAAAAGAAGAGTTTAGGCCGAGAGAAGTGATAGGCACTAGTCTCTCCGATGTAGCTCGAAAGAAGGTAGATAAGTGCATGAGATGCAACCACCGAGGAAAAACCGCCATAGCCAGTGTATTTTGAAAAAAGAGAGGAAAATAGGAAACTAAAAAACAAAAGTAAAAGCAATACAATAAATTACTTGCAAGAAATGTGGTGGAGCAACCGAAAGTCGAGGAGGAACGCTGAAGAAGATGATGGAAAGCGACAACAAATCTGGGCATTTGAGGGCAAAGTGTAAAGTTCAACACTAAGAGACTTGAGGTGGTTGTTATAAAGCAATGGAAGAAATCTATATCGATTGACATGAACAACTTAGATGTCGATCCTCGCCATGACATGATTTTTGTCGGTATTTGGACCTCTTGAGAAGCAAAACCATCATTGCTAATAAAGTATGGGTAATAGCTGGCTTAGGGGAGCGAAAAGTCTCCAAGGCAAGCCAACTGTTTTACCTGTCGAAGGGAAATGGGGCAAATGACACAATCCAAAATAACCATTAGGTACAAGATGATCAAGCCAGGCCAACCGACTAATACCAATTGAAGAAATGGCTGCAACAAGATTAAGGTTAGACTCGAAATTGATTAATCCATAATATTCAATTGATCAACTTAAGCATAAAAGTTGGCTAAACAAGGGATTTAACAAAGTAACCACCTAACCGACACATGATAAAAGGCATGATATAAGTATGCATGAATAATGTGATTGTAACAACTGTTTAATAGGAATCTTGCTAATGTTACAAATACATTGAAGATATGTAGTCGCATTTCATTCATCCAAGAGCTATTAATTGACATGCTCAACACTTATATATATATTGTGAGGTAATTATTCTTCAGATCATCTTTACTATATTATTGAAACTCTATTTACACACTGACTTAACTGTTAGAACATATTTTATAGATTACTTCTATTATATGCTATTAATTTTATTATAATTACAAATCACTTTTCAATCATTTCTCGTTCTCTCGGTCAAGTTCACTTAGAAGAGAAGCCTCAACTCCCATAAATTTGTATCATTTTTTTTCTCTAAATCTAAAGAGAATTAATTAATTAAAATTAGAAATCCTCTTTGGCGGCCGGGACACACAAAATGTGTGCAAATTTGGACTTGGCTAGAGGTAGAGAGAAGAGACAAAAAGAGTGCGACTGGTGGACTGTTTTCCCTCGCGTGAGATGACATTGCACCTTGCCGTTCTTTTTCTTCTTTTTTCTTTTTCTTTTTCTAATTATATGGACATTGTCGATTATCTCGAAGGTCAGTTGCACCTCCACCACTTGTGGTTGCTTTTTGGTTATGGGTTTGTCCCCTAATGGGGTCGGCTACTACCAATGATTAGTCACAATTTCGGTTGAGGCCTATAAATGCATCCCATCTTACAAAATTAATAATTATTTTCATTGTTGGCAATCTATTTACTCCCTCCATTTTCATTCTTCATTACTGAGTTTGAGCTTTTGTCAAATATTACTCACTCCTCCCATCAATCCATGCGCTTTAGGTAATCGGTCTACATTAACTTTTATATAAATGATTGAGTCGAACGTATTAACTACTAATCACATTAAATAATCATTTTTATATTATTATAAACATAGTAAATTAGTGTTTAAAGGGCAAAACAACTAGTCCAAGGATATTGGTCTAATATTATTGTGTATTTTGGAGCCACTTGTAGATAGGACGTGAATTATTATTTTTCTCTGAGAATTTAAAATAGAAAATTTTTTAAATAAAAATGATTAATTTATTATATATATATATATATGAAGATTTAGATCGAATTTGAGATATAAAGAAAAAAAATTTTAAAAAAAAATCAAACGCTACATCCTATACCACATAAGTAAAAATTTCTCAACATTTAAGACAGGATTTTGTGTTTTGGTAATCTAGAAATGATATTTTCTTTAATTGGTTTTCAACGTGGACAAATTGACATAAACTCAAAAGCAAGTGCAAAGACCCACGTTACTGAAATTAATTAGACATTTCTACTAAATTTGAGTTAATAACAACTTGTTACCTCAACCAATATCTCTTTATATTATCAGGGGTGGACAAAAATAGGATTTGACTGGGTTGGTGTCGAACTCACCTTAATATCCAGACAATATATTTGTTTAGTTTAAATCCGATTTGGATCAATTCTTTATATACTTCGTATGTCTATGCTTAATTTTTTATTAAAAAAAAAAGTGCTCAAACCCAATCCTGTTTAACGCCAATATTAGTATTTTAGTTTATATAATATAACTAAAACCATATATTTACAATTATGTATATATTATAATAAAAGAAAAAATAGAATAGAAAAAAATCAGACTGGTGATGTCTGTCCACCGCTACTCCAAGTCATATTTGTTGAATTAATATGATAGTTGGGTATCGCAAAAAGCGAAAAACATGAGATAAATTTGAGGGCGGGTAGGTAGACCAAACATGAAGTTCCTCACTTCCTAAGCTAAACAAACAAAAACATGTGCTTAAGACAAAACGTGAAAAACTCAACTTCATACACACCGAGTCCCACGTTCAACGCGGATGGACTTTTCCACCACACCCAACCCTCCACGTGTCACATCTGCCCGGCTTATCCTTAACACCAACACCTGTCATTCCTTAACTGATGGAGGCTTAAAAAAAGACGACAGCTTTATCAATAGTAACGTTATCAAAAAAATTTATTAAAAAGAAAATAAAAAAGAAAAAAATAAGAAATTTTTTTAAAAAATAAAAAAATAAAATTTATATATAATAATTAGAAAATATATCATAATTAATTATATATATAACATAATTTTAATAAAAAAAATAACAAAAATTTTTCAACTTTTTAATTTTTACAAATTTTTTGTTAACATTTTTTAATTTTTTATTTCATTTTTAATTTTTAAAAAAAGAAATAGAAGAAAAGAAAAAAATAAAAATAAAAATAAAAAATAAAATAAAAAAATAAGAAAATTTTTTCAAAAAATAAAAAATAAAATTTATGCAAAATAATTAGACAATATGTCACAATTAATTATATATAGATTATAATTTCAATAAAAATTAATAAAAAAAATTTAAATTTATGCTTTTTTCAATTTTTTTATTTTTTGCAAAATTTTTTTTACTAAAATTTTTATTTTTTTATTTTTTATATTATTTTTATTTTTAGAAAAAGAAATATAAGAAAAGGAAAAAATGGAAATAAAAAAATAAAAAGAAAAGAATAACAAAATTTTACTAAAAAATTAAAAAAATAAAAAAGAAGAAAAGAAATAAAATTTGTGTAAAATAAGTAGATAATATTTCACAATTAATTATATATATATATTATAATTTTAATAAAAAATAAAAATAAAAATAAAAATAAAAAAATTTAGCAAAAAAGTTGTAAAAATTAAAAAAGTTAAAAAAAATTATTACTTTTTATTGAAATTATAATCCATAAATAATTAATTACGAAATATTATTTAATTATTTTCATAAATTTTAATTTTTTTTATTTTTTGAAAAAGTTTTCTTATTTTTTCTTTTATTTTTCTTTTATTTTTTTCTTATATTTCTTTTTTAAATTAAAAATGAAATAAAAAATTAAAAAAATTTAGAAAAAAATTATAAAAATTTAAAAAATTGAAAAAGTAAAAAAATTTGAAAACTTTGTTATTTTTTATTGAAATTATAATATATATAAAATTAATTGTAATATATTATTTAATTATTTTATATAAATTTTATTTTATTTTATTTTATTTTTTTGAAAAAAACTTTCTTATTACTAGTAACGCTGACAACTATTTTTAATAAAAAATATGTTTTTGCTGGTAGCATTGCTAGTAACAAAAATATATTTTCTAATTTATTTTTTTTAATTTTTTAATTTATTTTTTATTAAAATTATAATATATATAATTAATTATCAATATTATCAGTTATTTTATATAAATTTTATTTCTTTTCTTCTTTTTATTTTTTTAATTTTTTAGTAAAACTTTGTTATTCTTTTCCTTTTTTATTTTTCTTTTTTCTTTTTTTTATATATATTTTTTAAAAACTTAAAAATTAAAAATTTTAGCAAAAAGTTTTTACAAAAATAAAAAGTTAAAAAAGTTTTATTATTTTTTATTCAAATTATAGTTTATATATAATTAATTGTGACATATTATCTAATTATGTTACATAAATTTTATTTTTTTATTTTTTAAAAAAATTTCTCATTTTTTTCTTTTATTTTTTTTATTTTTTTTATTTTTTTCTTATTTTTTTTAAAAATTAAAATTAAAATTAAAAAATTTAAGAAAAAAATTTGTAAAAATTAAAAAAGTTAGAAAAATAAGAAAGTTAGAAAATTTTTACTATTTTTTTTATTAAAATTATAATTTATATACAATTAATTATGATATATTACTTAATTATTATATATAAATTTTATTTATTTCTTTTTTATTTTTTTTAATTTTTTTAAAAAAATTTCTTATTTTCTTATTTTTCTTTTTAAAAATAAAAAATAAATAAATAATCTTTTTTAATAAAAAAAATAATTTTTATTGACAATATTATTGATATTAACGCTGTCGTCTAAAAATACTTTACATCCCATACCATTTGGGGAATAATATTTTTCTCTGATCCCAAACAAGGCAAAAAGCCACTGATGGTCCGCCTATCACAACATGGAATCAGGCAGGATTTCAACCGAATTATATTAATATTAAAATATTTTTATTTAATTCAAGTTGAAATTAAATTAAATTAAATTTTTTATGTTCAAATTTAAATCCAAGTCAGATTAAGTGAAACTTTATTTTTTGAATATATAATATAATTAAAATCCATAAATACATAAGATAAATAAATTTATATTTACATATATATTATATTTAATAAACTATAAAACATATAAATAAGGAATTATTATACATACTAATTTTTAGTAATTAAAATTTATATCACAATATATAAAATATATAATAGAAATACAACATTAAATATATAAATATAAAACATAATTATCAATCCTTATATTCAACTTATTTAAGATGAGTTTGGATCAAAAAAATTGAATCGGGCCTTTGGGCCCACCCTTCCACACAACTTATGCCGCCCCCAACTGTATAACCCACTATAGCCGGTGAACTCTGTCCCTACTTTCTTACCGCCGCTGTTTTTTTCGCCCTATAAGATCCCACTACTCTGCCTCTCGTGTTTTAACTTCTAACTTCAGTTTTCGTTATCCAGTCTCCAAATTTCATTACACTCTATGCTCTCAATTAAATCTCTGCTCTTTTCCTACCGCCCTATTTACGGTTGCATCCTTCTTTATGATAGCTGCCGGTGACTGCAACGAACAGAGCCGAAGCTCTACTTCAGCTCTCGGCTTCCCCAGACTCAGGTATATTAGATACCGTCGATTGAGGTAATCATCTGAAGCCAGATCAACAATATCAAACCCGTATTTCAAATTGCGAATATTTCCCTTTCTGTATATATTGGTTTAGCTATAAATATATTGCATCCCCGCGCACTCATGCCGAGCCCCAAGAATCACCGCAATGGTCAGATTGAGACTCACCGCAAGGGAAGGTTAGGCGAGAAATCGTCATCGTTTCACGGCCAGAACACTGCAGCCCTGTCATCCCAACTTCGCCGTCCCAAGACTCTGCCGGAGCTGGTTTCCTATAAAAAGCTCACCGGAACAGTGACGTCACTGGACGGGCTGCCGCGACAACCCCCGAAGTTGTTGCTTAACGTGACGATGATGGGGAGTTTGGGACCCGTCCAGATCATAATGACTCCCGAATCGATAGTTGGGGATTTGGTGACGGCGGTGGTACAACAGTATGCAAAGGAACGTCGCCGGCCGATCTTGCCCACCACTGACGCTTCCGCCTTTGACCTCCATTATTCCCAATTTAGCCTAGAGAGTGAGTCTCTTTATAATA
>JANHAO010027459.1:0-10841 GCA_026873985.1 Saraca asoca | reverse complement strand
TCAGTTATATTTTTTTATTCCTGAGAAAGTGAGGTGGGAATAAAAGTTTCCCATGTTTGGTACAAGAGATAAAAAATCATTCCCAGGCATAAAAGATGCCCAGGAATAAAATTTGTGAATGAAAGTTAAAAATTTTATTCCCACCTGTGAGGGTGGGTAGGAAATATTCCCAGGCATAAAAGATTCCCAGAAATAAAACATTCCTATAAATAAAACATTCCATGAACCAAACATACCCTAAGTGTCATTCAACTATTGCAATTTTTTATGTGTGTCAATCTAGCATAATTTTTTCTTTCGGGAGTCGTTGGTCATTCCAGCAACATTTGGATTGAGTCTTAGGGGGAGTGCTCGCCCTTTGCTACTCCCTAGAAATCTTTTGAAGATGAAATTTCATTTTTATATTCAATTTTAATGTTTTAATAATTCAAAGCTTAATCTTAGATAAGCTTAAGCTTGAGGCTTAATGTTGAATATTTAGATTGTGTCAGATCTGCGGGGATATGATTGTTGATTGTAAGAGATATGATTATGATTATTGGGGATTACATGTTTATAAATTGAGATTGTAATTTGCTGATTTATAAGGATTGTGATTGGTTTTTTCTTCCTATAAAATGGTACAGGGCTGACATGTTTTCTCTCAAGCCAATTACACTGCTAAAGCCATTTTATCAATTCTCTTAGAATTATCTTTTTCTCATTAAACTCTTTTATCACTCTCCTCCCTATGAAATTTAAGACCTCTGTTTCTCTGTTGTTGAAAATGATGTTTGCATTTATGAGTAGAACCCTGCATTTGTATTAAAATGCATGGAAATTAAGTTTTCTTTTTCCTTGAAACTAAAACTTTAGGTTAATCCTTTCATCATTCTTTGCGGACCCTTGATTTTGCCATTTTGGCCTCTTGCAATGACTTGCACTAATATGTAGATGGTAAGAACTTTCTTTCAAGTCTTTTTGATTAACAACAAAGAATATTTCAACATCGGCATGACCATGATAAGAAATAATCAAGACAGCACTGTGAGAGATTAGAGTTGGGAATTTTGTTGCAAGCATAAAGAAGACAGTTTAGGTCTTGGGAATTTGGTGTCTAAAAATAGTGCTTTGATGGCTAAATGGCTGTGATGCTTTCCTTTGGAGCTCAAATAGACATACTTGGTCTTTAGATTCCTTTGGATCTTGTACTTGCAAATATTTTTTTTGAGTTTTTGGTAAAAAATCCTTCAAATTAGTTTATGCTTTTTGCTAAATCTTTTTGGAAGGTTAAGGTTCCTTCCAAGGTTAAAGTTTTTGTTTGGGCTGTGGTTCTTAATAGGATCAATACTAATGATATGCCTAAGGTGTGTAGGCATGCTGAGGCTGTGTCTTTGGATATGTGTGTGATGTGTTGCCTAAGTTCAGATACCAATAATCATCTATTTCTGCATGGCGACATCACTCAGGAGATTTGGAGCATGATTTTTTTCTCTGATGTTTCTTGGGTTTGTCCAGAAAGCCTGGGTTGTCTATTATCTACTCATTTCTAAAGTTTTGGAGGTAATAAGGTCAAGAGCTATTTGAGACAGCTCAATTTGCTGTCATTTGGTGCACCTAGTTGGAAAGAAATGATAGAATTTTTAGGAATCAGGCCGAATCTAGTGTCCTGTGGGATAGGATTTTATTTGTTGCCTCTCTTTGGTTAAAAGCTAACGGCTACTTTAGAGTATTAAGTTTGTCAGATTTGCATAGGAATTGGGCAGTGCTGCCCTAATTTTGTTTTCTTCTCTTTGAGGATTCCTTATTCTCCTGTCATGTAATATCTTATCTTTTTTCAATTAAAAAAAAAAAAGAAAAAAACTGAGACATTAGCATGAGTTTTTTGGATAAATGGGTGACTATAAATTATTAGGAATGTGGTGCTTTTCAAGTAAATTTGTGACCAACTATGCCATCACAGAAAGTAAATTTTTACTCTGGTCTTAGTATGTAATTAGAATTCTTGTGACATGCCATTTAGTTGTAGTTGCAGCATGCCTAGCTACTTTCTGCACTGGTACTTGAGGTTTTGAGAATATGGAATTGCTCAAGTGGTATTCTGATTTTGATGTTTTGTAACAGGGCTCTCACAATTGGTCAAATGCAAGGGAAATTTCAGATGATAGTTGTCCGACATACTGGGCATGCCATACAGGTTCTTGTTAATCTTGTCTCTTGCAAGATTCATCATATTGATTTCTCATTTTCTTATTTTATTTGAAATTTGATAGTTTCTAGTCTAATTTGTTTAGGAAGATGTGCCTGATGAATTTGCAACTCTGATAATCAATTTCATTTCTCGTAACCAAATAGGGCCTCATGGAATTGAGGTATGTATTTCTCTAATCTGCTTTTGACTTTGTCTACAATTTTATTGTGGATCATTCTATCCAGGACATTACATAAATTTGTAGCATCCGTGAGATGGTTGCTCCTATTTGAAGGGAGTATTATGTCTCTTTAAATGCTTCCAAATTTGGTTACAGCTTTCACCATTCTAGATGGATTACTTTAAGTATGCAACCTTCTGTTGCCAACAGTCACTTGATCTGTGAGCCTCAATTTGATGAAAGAAAGAGTTTTTGTTTAAGTAATAAAACCATTCTTGGGTCTTCTTCTAACAGTTGAAGCTCTTGGGATCAACTGGCACTTCCATGGTTTAGAGCCTCTTCAACCAAAATGTGAAGGGTTCAAAATGCCTGCCAACCCCAATTTGAAAAATTGTTTATCTGATAATACTTGGCATCTTTGTATTCTGTCTGTGCGGGGTGTGTTAAGTAATAAAACCATTTTTGGGTTGTCTCCTAACCATTTAAACTTTTTGATCAACTGTCACTCAACAGTTATCCTCTATATTTGTTGAAAGATAAGTAAAAATGATGGCGTTCTGCTAGGGGTTTAAAAAAAAAAAGGATGCTTGTTGACTGTTCCTGCATGGCTGCGCCGTTAGAGGCTGGACTATCTTAACCACCTTCCTCTGTTGCTGGTGGCTTAGTTGTGGTGACTGGTGATGCCTCAGCTCGTGCCAATGTTTTCTGCTCCCTTTTTTCTGCATTTCCAGTTGTCTTCTCTGCAGTTTGTGTTCTTCTCTTTATTCTCTGGTGTGTTTGGCAGCCATAATCACCTGAATCTCGCCGGAAATCTGGTCTGCATCTAGCTGCAGTTTTCTTTGACTGTTTTATTTTTTTCTCTTCACTGGCACACTGTTTTGCTGGGTTCTTTTGCTAGGTGTTCTATTTGCTGCCTAAGTTGCTTTTGCTGGTGTTTTGTTGGGTTTTCTTCTGTGTTTTTTGGGTCAGATGTGGTTTTGACAAAGCTGCACTTCCGATTGGGTTATTGCTTCTGGTTTAATTCTGTTTCTTATCAACATGGGCGGTTTGAAGTGTTTAGTAATTGAGGCAAAATCTTTTGAGCTTTGGGTAACCGGAGAGGATAAGTCTATGGGGCTAACTATTACTGAAAGGGGCAGAGGCTTTTGTCAAAGGATTTTGCTGGGACAGGAAGCTGCTTTGTGGTTGTTTTTGGTGCTTTGTGAATTGGATGACCATCCTAGTAATCAGAAATTTTGGAGGTGATTTAGGGATGGAGATAAGAATCTTTTGGCTGAGAAAGGAAAGAATCGGAAATTTCGATTATAAATATAAATAATTATATAAAATGTATAATATGTTTATTTTATAATTATTTAAAATAAAGTCTTATCAGAAATTTTGATAAGACTTTATTTTATAATCAAAATGACTGCCAGTTGATAAGACTTTATTTTATTCACCAATTCCAATGTTCAATTATTTTTAAATAGTTGATTTTTTAAGTTACCTTTAGGTACAAGACAAGCCTTCAAATGTTCAACTTTACCATTGGGGCCAACTTTCACTGTGTAAACCCATTGAAATCCTATAGGTGTTTTACCAAGAGGTAAAGGAGCAGGTCCCATGTTACATTAGAGTCCAGAGCAATCATTTCATCAATTATAACCTAGTGCCAACCTAAATGAGAGCGAGCCTCCTCAACTGTCTTAGGTATGGACAAGGTAAATACAAAGCTATAGTAGGTTGGTGATAAATGATGATAACTTAAGAAATTGTAAATGGGATGAGGGTTATGAGTAGAACGATTACCTTTACGTAGAGCAATGGGAATGCTATTAGGAGGATCTGGGGCTGATGCAGCCGTTTGGATAGAAGGTGAGTCACTTGGAATTTTAGTAGGAGCTTCTTCAGTGTCTACCATGCTAGGACGTTGATGGAAAGTGAGAAGTGAAGGCTGTTGATCTTGGAGTTGAGAAATTGGTGACTCTAGAGAGGCAAATTAAGGGGTGGGTAGAACTTTGGAGACTATAGAGGAATCCATGGAGGTGGTGAAATATGGAGATGCTTCAAAGAAGGTAATATCTACTGAGACATAGTACCGATTCAATGTTGGAGAGTAGCATTTGTATCCTTTTTAAGACAAGAATACCCTAAGAAGACACATTTGATAGCATTAGCAGACATTTTGTAGGGACCTAGAGAAAGATCATGAACAAAACAAATACAACTGAAGACATGAAGGGGGAATAGGATAAGGCGTTTCATTAGGGTACAAGATATCATGAGGCACCTGATCATTTAAAATAGAAGATGGCCTGCAATTAATGAGATAACAAGCAGTGAGAATGGCATCACCCCAAAACTGAATGGGAACATTATAATGTAGTAGGAGGGTGCATGCTGTCTCAATTAAATGGCGATTTTTACGTTGAGCAATTCTATTTTGTTGAGGGGTATGAGGACAAGTGGATTGATGTAAGATACCATGAGAGGATAGATAAGAAGAAAATTTAGTTGAGAAATATTTTCTAGCATTATCATTATGCAATATTTGGATAGAATTATTAAATTGATTTTTAATCTCAGAACAAAAGGATGTAAAAATAGAGAATAATTCTTAACGATCTTTCATTAAATATAACCAAGTGCATCTTGAATAATCATCAATAAAAGTAACAAAATAACAAAAATGTAAGGATGAAGTGACTTGACTTGGACCCCAAACGTTAGAATGGATTGTGGAAAATGAAGAGTCAGCCCTATTATTGATTCTTTTCGGAAAAGATGAACCGTCATGTTTACCAAGTTGACACGACTTACAATTTTAAAATTGTAAACTAAGAAAATGAGGATGAATTTTTCGAAACTTAGAAAGACTTGGATGACCAAGTTGTTGGAAAAGCAGTTTAGGAGATTTGGATGCAGAACATGCTATTGAAGTTGTTGAATGAAGATAATATAATCCACGAGACACTTCTTGTGCCAATTGTCTATCTCATACCTTGATCCTGTACTAGAAAAGAATCAGCAGTAAAGGTAATTGAACAATTTAAAGAACAGGTAAGTTGACTAATGGAAATTAGATTAAATGGAGCATTAGGGACAGAGAGAACAGATTTAAGAGGAATTGATGAACTTAGTTTAGCTTGACCTATGACTTTTGCAATGGTTTTGTAGCCATCTGCTAAAGTAATTGTATGAGAAGAGACATGGGGCATTATATGGGTGAGAAGAGATTGGTTACCAGCTATGTGATTGGATGCTCCAGAGTTTAGGATCCAAGAATCATGTGTTGGTGATAGACAAGTTGTAGAATTACTAGTGAAAGCAGAAGCTGTTGATGATTGAGCTTGTAGGAAGGCCCTGTATTGAAGAAATTGCTTATACTCAGAGTCCAATGATACATCAGATTGAGAATTCTGATTGTTCGCCTCATTTTCAAATTTTGCAACATTGTTGATTTATTTCCTTTCTCAAGGAATCCATGGAGAAAGTAACAACGATCCTGTGTGTCCAAGCTTCTTGCAGTGGGTACAATAAAGACAATTACTACCACAGCCTCCAATGCTACGACCACCTCTATTACTACGGCCTCCCCCTCGGACATGAGAACTAGTTTGTGAGATTAAGGTTGAAGTGTCTATAGAATTATGAGTACTCGAAGGTGTACGGAGTAACCTTGAAATCAAACTCCTAACTGTAGGAACTTCTAAACTCATAAGGATTTGATTTACACAGAGTCCTAGTCTGGATGAATCCCAAGGAGGATAAAAACCATGCATAGTTGATCCAATTTGGTTTCTAATACTTTGGTATTATTTGTGACAATTAATTGTTTGATATCGGAGATGATTGCTTGAGCCTTGGTCAAATATAAAGACATGTTATGGTCAGATTGCTTGAGATTCACTAAGTTGGTGGCTGCACTGTACATCCTTTGAATGTCGTTGGTGTAGAGTTGTTTGGCTTATTCCCAAGAAAGATGACATGTCTTGTAGGAATGGAAATAGACAATCAATTCCGGAATAATGGATTGCCTTAATAACACACACAATTGTGCATCAACTTTCTTCCAGTTTTCTTTCTCAAAATCAGAAATATTTTCACTAGTTGTGGTTAAGTGATCATTGACTCCATTGGCCATGAACCATAGTTCGATAAAGTCAGCCCCGTGAAGGGTTATTGTTACCATTTAATTTTTCACTGCATATAGTTGGTGTGTCAGAAAAAGAAAGAGAAAAGTTATTGGTAGGTTTGGGGTTTTGTTGGCTGTTTGAGGTATTATCGTTGTTTGATCTTGTAGTCCTTTTATTTTTTTGGGTAGAAACAGGTTCTGGCTGTTTGAGTGAAATTAATTTGATGGAGGGTAGAACGAATGATTCTAAATAATTCTAGGACTGATTTGTGCTGGTTGAGAGTCAAAGAATCGGGTAATTGTTTGGGATTCAAGAGGAAGAGCAGAAAGGAACAAGAGCATAATAGAGAGACAAGGTTGTTTTGGATAGGTCCGAAATTAGAAGAATTGGAACCCTAAAGAGGAGAGGCCTTCAATGTGAGGGCTCTGATACCAACCTAAAATTAGAGATCTTGTGAATGGCTTAAGAGAAACCTCAGCCAGAAAACTTTAATTTATACTAAAAGATATAGTTAACAAATAAAATTCTAATACCTAGTCTAATAAGGAATAGATTACCTAGTCTAATAACGAATAGATATAGATAATTACTAAATAATCTAAAATAGATAACTACCTATTTTATTTACATAATTCTACAATTACTATTATGAAATCTGATTTGCCATTAGGCTAAATTACATATTTATAAGGTGATAAACTTTTCCTATTAGGAATAGGATCAGACATCTAATAAATTAGGGAAATAAGGCTCAAATAAACTAGAAGACTCCTAAATAATCTGGAAAGCAAAATTTATGAAAATAAATTAAACAATATGAACATAAGTTAAACTTAGAATTCTATATTATTTGTAATACTAGAATCCTATTAACAGTATGACTCTTATCCTACATCAGTCCTCTCTACTTTAGAAAAACTCGTCCTCGAGTTGGCATCTAGATATAGCAACATGTCAGGAGAATGATACTCATAAATCAGCTACATTGAAGGTATAAAAAATGGCTAGGGACCCTGGTAGATCCAACATATATGCTTTGTTATTAATCTTATTCAAAGCTCTGCAAGGACTTACCTTCTTTTGCAATTTGTTGTAGGTTCCTATAGGAAATCGTTCCTTACGGAAATGAACCATAACCAAATTGCCTTAGTTGAATATTTTCAGCCTTTTGTGTTTATCTACGGTTTTTTGGTATATAGCATTTGATTCTTCAAGCTTTACTTTAACTTCTAATTGAACAGCTTGGATCTTCTTAGTTATATGTTTAGCAGCTATGCTATATCCTGGTATATTGGGCAATGGTACCAGATCTAAATTATGCTTTGGAATTCTCCCAACATGATTTCAAAAGGTGATTTTCTAGTGAACCTATTGGTAGTATTGTTGTAGGCGAACTCTGGATCTGCAAGAAAATGGTCCTATTGCTTTGGCATTCCTCCACAAAGGCTTCTAATAATGTTACCCAAAGTCTGGTTGACAACTTCAGTTTGGCCATCAGTTTTAGGAAGGAAAGAACTACTAAACTGTAAGTTAGTTTGGAAACATCTCCACAAAGTCCTCCAGAAGTGGCTTGAGAACTTTGTATCTCTATCAGAAATTATGCTCTTAGGCACACCAAGCAATCTCTTGGTTTCTCTAAAGAATAGGCTAGCCACATGCGAGGCATCATTTGCAGGTAGGCAATGAAGTGTGCCATTTTTGTGAATCTATCCACCACCACAAAGATGAAATCCATACCTTTAAGTTAGTCGAAGACCAAGAACAAGGTCCATGGACAAGTCCTCCCATGGTCCAAAAGGAATTGGTAAGGGAGTATAAAGGCTAGTATTTTGAGCATGGCCTTTGGCATTTTGGCTCATTGGACAATTTTGCACAAAATTTCCCACATCTCTCATTAGTTGAGGCCAGTAATACCTTTTCTCTAAGAAGGAAATAGTTTTGTCTCTACCAAGTGACCGCCTAAGTCCCCTCCATGTAGCTCAAGAATCAACTTTTCCCTCAATGAACCTCTAGGAATGCACAATTTATTTCCACAACCATCTTGAAGGATGAAATTACTGTCACAAATATATTCTCATGAAGGTACTTGGTGCATTAGACAATCTAAATGGCATGACAAGCCTCTTGTATAGCTCTTCTTTTGTTTTGAATGTTGTTTTCCATTCATCACCTGGTCTTATTTGAATTTGATGATAACTATTCTTTAGATCAAGTTTTGAAAATACCTTTGAAGTTTGAACAGGACAAACAATTCCAGCATGTCGTCTAATCGAGTAATAGGAAATCTATATTTGATGGTTATTTGATTTGTAGCTTGGTTGTCAACACACATTTGTCAGCTTCCGTCCTTTGCTGTCAATAAAGCTGGTACTGCACATGGACTCGTGCTTTCCTATATAAATCTCATCTTTAGCAATTCTTTTACCTTATCTTGTATAATTTTGGGCTCTAGAGGGTTCATTCTGTAATGTGACAAATTAGGTAGGCTAGCTCCTGGTAGAAAATCAATCTGGTGTTGCATGATTCGCATTGGTGGCAAACTATCAGGAAGGTCTTTAGTGATGTTGTCTACAAAGGCTTTAAATAATGGTTGCAACTTCTCAGGAATTTCGACCTCAATTGAACCCTTTCCTCGCTCAATCAACACATGAATTCTATCCCTATTCTTAATACTGAACATGATATTATGTTTCTTAAAAGTACTAAGATTTTTCTTCCATTGTATTAGCCTTGAATTTTGCTTCCTTTCTTAACATGATTTTTGTTTTTCTGAACATGATATTAGGACTTTTTTTTTTTGTCAAGATTCTGGGTTTAGACTAGTGTCTGGATGGGATTTCTGAGGATGTGTGGAGAAAGGTTCTGCTGAGTAGGAGAAAAGTTGAGGCACTGTTTGTGGTGGGTGAGGCAGAGAATGCGGGTAATTAATTGTAGAACTAGAGGAAAAGTAAAGGTTGAAAGAAGATGTTTAGGAATGATAATGAAGGTTGAAAGATGATAAGAAAGTACTGTTTGGGTTGATGCAGAAGTGAGGATTGGTCAAAGTTTGTTTGAGTAGTTTAGAAAAGACCAGAATTGGTACAAAGCAGAGTTCTTTTGTTTTTTTGTTTTTTTTTTCCTTTTTGACTCGGCTTGTTGGGTTCACATGCTTCTTCTTTGGCCAAGTTTTCAAGCCTAAAGAGAAATGGGTGGAGACTGGGTGGAGAACGTTTGAATTGAAAGCCTGATGTGAAGATGGCAGCAGAAGCAGAGCCCCTCAATGTGAGGGCTTTGATACCAACTTGAATTGATGAATGGCTTGAGTGAAAACCTCAGCCAAAGATCATATATTTATAAGTCATAGATAACAAATAAAACTCTAATACCTAGTCTAATAAGGAATAGATAATTACTAAATAGTTTCCAATTTAATTTTCATAATTATACTGTTTTATAGAAGAAGGGTTTTGGTGTTCGATGGGGGAAATGGATAATGGGTTGTCTGTCATCTATAGTTTTCTCAGTTATTGTTAATGGAGAACCAAAAGAGTGGTTTAAAGGGCAGTGTGATATTAGGCAAGGTGATCCTCTTTCTCCTTTTCTCTTTACTCTAGTTGTGGATGTTCTTAGTCAAATGTTATAACAGGTTATGGATCGGGGACAGGTTAAAGGTCTGTTAGTTGATGGTTCTGTTGAAGTTTCTCATTTGTTATAAATGTCGGAATATATAAGTCAGAATTGTCCAAACCTGTTGTATTCTGGCACAAACGTGTAATTAAGAAGATCATGCATTTGCGCCACTCTGTCTGAAAAGTTGCCAATTTTTCTTATGAGGAGATGGGTTGCTTCCAGCCCAACCCATTCAATTTTGGTGCGATTAGAAGAAATCCAGTCAATCCCACTAAGATTTGAGATGGATTAGAGCAGAGCAGAACCAAATTAAAGAAGAGAGGGGAAGACAAGCCAGGCGCTGCTTGAAGAAGACAATACCGGGGGCAGTGTGAAAGGCTTGAAGCTGAGGGTTTCATGGCCAGAATGCATAAATTTATTGAAGTCTCTCAAACTCTCTTTTTGTCGTCAAATGAAGAAACATGAAACATAAGGCCCTAAGAAAAGGCACTGAAGATCCAAAATTGGCCCATGTAATCATCATCCTCAATAATTCAAATTTTAGACATTTGCCAGAAAGAAGAGACAAGTCTTTGGCTCTGTTTTGTCGGAAGACATCTTCTGTTGGAAAATCTTTCATTTGCTTGTGATCATAGTTACAAAAACTTAAGGTCTTAAAAAATGTATTATTGTTTAATGTTACATATGGGAAATGTGGTGGAAAACAACATCTTCTTATCTAGAGCAGAAGTTGTTTCCCCTATTAGTATGGCATAATGCATTA
>JANHAO010027458.1:0-10861 GCA_026873985.1 Saraca asoca | reverse complement strand
GGAGTAGACTTGAATTGCGGTTTCAATTCAAGTTGAACCACTTTAAAAGATTGATCTTCATCTCTTTACTTTCATCTGCACTATTCTAATTTCTGCAAGTTGACCTTTATTCATACTTGCTACATAATTACTCTTTCTCATTCTTTTATATGAAAATTCAATAAAATTCAAGTTTGATATTAGTGTATACTAATCTCTAACGAGATAAGGGCAAGATCCATTCTCTTTCAGCATTCTTTAACCATTTTAATTGGGACTGACAAAGGAAAGCAATGTGGAGCAGCTGGAGAGGATAAACCTCACAGTGGCATCGTGAGGAAGTAATCCAAGATCTATGCTAGATTTTCCAAGTCCTCAGAAAAGAATTGCCCACTGAAAAACTTCCTATGCAATAGGCCAAACACGCCTTACCAGAGAAGTTCACCACTAAAAGAATGGGGGGCTTATCTAAGGCATCCATTAAGTCACTCGATGATTAAGGAAGAAGAGCTTCCCAAGTTATATAAAGACTGGGCTGATCTCATTGAAGAATTAAAAGGAAGTCCTCGTCACCCTTTCATTTACTGCTCCAGTAGGAGACAAAATAGATGTACCGATGATCATAAAACACATGCAATAAGGGATTAGGCCTAAAGCAAGTGAAATGATAGGCTAACTTTAGATTTTGACTGCACAGTATTCTATGAGTAAAGACTGCTAGCAAATTACAACTCCCAGTCTACAAAGTAAATTGAGAGTTGGGGGCTGATGTTATGGGTAAAATTTGGTATCACGAGATGAGCCAGCAAAAGCCTAATGAAAATCAAGTCCAACAAAGAAATCTAGCTTGCATGATTAGAGGTCACTATGTGACCAGCTCACTAAGTAGTAGCCCCAGCTCACTATGCAATAGCCTCTAGCTCACCAATAACACAAGCTCACAACCTATTCAAGCTCAACCTTGTAAGACAACCACGACTAGCACATATAAGCTCTAGCTCGCTAGGACACAGTGTTTCACCTAACTAGAAGCCCACTGAGGCCAAGCATGAAGCCAACAGACAACTTGCAATGCCATTATACAAAATGTAGTCTAAGAGTCCCACCCGTAGAAAGCATTTTATGGAAGTCAACCAGTGGCCTGCAGAAGCCGACTTGTGCCAACTTGTTGTACTTTAGATTGTTTTGTATATTTATTACTTGATGTAATAGATGTACATTTTATTATATTAAAACTATATCCCTCTCCTCTTCTATAAATAGAAAGAAAAGCCATTATATTGGGAGAGGTCGGAACCCATCACTAAAACTCTATAAATCTTCTCCAAAAGTAATAAAATGCTACCGTAGACATAGGGACTGGTGCCATCCAGTTTTGGCTGAACCACGTTAAACCTCTGTATTCTTTGTTCTTTTCCTTTTTCCTCTAGCCATCCCACATCATCTTATTGTTCTAGTAACTAGGAAACTGCTTGAGTCTCGAAAGAACCTCTCTTGTTGGCTGGGATCTTGGTAGAACCGAAATCTACTATCAATACTAATATTATAAGTCTCTAAACTGAGCATTTGTCATTGGTAGCTAGCTATTTTATTTTGATTTTTAAATATAATACTTTTTATTTTTACCTTTAGTTTATTTTATTTTTATTTTCAAATTTATGAATAGTTAGCTCAATTATTTTTATTTTACCATTTTATTTAATTTAATACATTACTTTTTATTTAAAAATATTTATTTTGATTTTTAAATTAAAAAATTAAATTGAATGGATAATAAATATTCATAAATAGATGCTTAATAATTATTTTATTAATGGATTAACATCTTATTTATCCATTTGACCTATTAAACATTATAGATAGATTTGGATTAACCCAAACATGAATAAATTCATGGATATCCATTTATTTTATCACCCCTATTTATATATTAACATTTTAAAATTTTTACCATAATGAGAGAGGATTTTGGATAATTTAGAGTGTAAATTTGTTATAGATATATGTGATCTGTCCAAATCCTCGGACATTTATGGATTAACATAGTTACAACCTTAACTTCCTTTGTTTAAACTATATAGAATTAGATCATTAAGTAAGCCCTTTACATTATAGAAAAAGGACTTGATTAAATTAATATAAACCTAGTTTCATTTTTTCTAAAATAATACAAAAGTTACTCATATTTCAAATACGAAGGTCTTAGTTATAATTAGTGCATTTAATTATATGCATTAAATCAATTAAAACAAAGATACTAATTTTTTATTGTATAACCACCATGTTATTGAAGAACTTAGATTGTGTGATCTCCAACCCTTCGATGATGACCTTTGCACTAACAGTTGCAATGATGTTTCTATTGATCGAATGAGAGGTGTCTGTGATGCAATAGCCTGGACTTAAGGTCTCGATTTTATCGCTAGCATTCTTTTTCCTTCATTAAACGATATGATCATTTTTTTTATTGATTTAGTACAATTAAGAATTTTTTTCATTGTTGCAAATGAAGAAGATAATCAACGGTAAACTAGTGGATACACAATGATAAGAAATATTTATTATAGTCAATTTATGATAGCTAAAAATAATTTTAGAAATTCTTAATTCTCATAATTGGTTCCATAAAAATAATAACAAAAATTAATTCCATAGATGCAAAAAAAAAAAAAATGAAAGAATTTCATCAAAATATATTTATTATTAATATTCATGATGCATATAAATGAAATCAAATTACAAATTTCCTCACAATATTTAGATAAGATGTAATTTTCATTTAATTCTTATTCACTGTAATGTCGCCTAAGCACCACTACAAAATGCAAAAATGACATTATTAAATAAATATTGGATGACAGATAAATCGACGTCTATATAGGCTCAGTGGTTTTTTGTAGATATGAAAAACTTACAACTTTGGTTTCTATTGAAAAACCTATGTATAAACTAAATATCACAGTTGACATCGATTTGAGTCAAAGAACTGATGCACTTTTAGAATTATTTAATTTATACAATTTTGGTTTAAACCATACATTTTTAAAGACTATGACTTCTCAACTGTCAAAAAATTTATTAATTTAATAATTTATCAATCAAATTATTTTTGTATGACTAATTTACTGATATGATAATATTACAATTGATTTTTCATTTTACCAAGACTATGAAATTATAAAATGCTCTAATGATTATTAATTTCTTCCATTCTACCAATACTACAGAATTTTCAATATAATTAAAAAAAATCTGTGCATTTATATTTGGGATATATGAATAGGCATAGATTAGACTTTAGTTTTTATTAAGAATTGACATAGATGTACAAAAATAATTTAAAAAATGCACATATATGAAGGGATGTAGATTATACATCAATTTTTATATTAGGAACCACTATAGATATATGATATTATATTTTAAAAGGCCATTGTGTCCCCTAACTCTCATTCTGTTTTAGCTTGCTTTAAAGGTTTATTGTTTCTTTTTCTCTTTTTCTTTCTCTTTTGTTACTTAGTTTGTGTATAGGAAATTTTTAACTTCTTTTTCCTATTTTCTTTAAACAGGGTATATGGATCCTTTAAGCAAAATGACAAGCGGTGGACTTGATGTGTGCGTTATCTTGTAGATTGCCTTTGATGTTTGTGTTGTCTTGTAGACTGCTTTTGATGTGGAATCATTCCTTGTAACTGCCAACAATAATGTTACATGTATATTGCTTAGTTTGTGTAAAGGGAATTGTTAGCAACATTTTTCATTCTATCTAGTCTCAATGCTTTTTCTAATGTTCTTATAAGGTTTGCTTAGTTGTTGTTTTAGGTTTCATTTTCTATTCCATTGATACATATACTGGTAATTTGTTGGAATCATTATTTTGTAAGGTATTTGAAATTTTTGTTGATCCAAATGTATGAGGTTTTGGTTGGATGGTTGTTTTCTGTAAAAATGTATCTAATAGCAAATTTCTATAATTTTTTTAACAAAAAAAATTCCTAATAGAAATGACTTCATTGTTTTAACACAAACCGACGTCTTTGCACTACTACAAAATGTAGAAATGACATGTAAATAAAATGAAAAAATAATTCTAAAAAATTAAATGGGTATATCATTATGAATAGGTGGTAGTAATTTTGTAAATATATCAAAGCTTAACACGTTGATTGTCATAAAAAACTGATGTATAAACCAAATAGAGAAATAATTCAAAAATATTCAATGGGTAATATTATTATGAAAAGATGGTGGATTTTTTATAAATATGTTGAAAATTAATTCATCAATTTGCATAAAAAATTGATGTATAAGCTTTAAGATATTGGCTTTTATGAGGAATTGATGTATATGCATGAGAATAGACTTCAGTTCTTACTTATTAACTGATGTCTAAAGTCTAAGCATCTTGACATAACATACTAGTTCTTCCCCTTGACTCTCATTTGCTTTCCCCTCTCTGAAACATTTACCTAAAATCATTCTCAAACCTTTATTGCATTTATGTTTGCTATCTTCGATCTTCACATTTCAAGTCCATTACTGATTAAGGTAGGGAACTTCATTCTTCTTGCACTATATTCTTTTCTTCATTACTATGTTATATCAAAGTTTTTTATATTTTATTGGCTTTATACTTTGATGATGGTTTATAGTTTAGGTTTAGCTTTTTTTTTCTCTTTTGTTTCTTAGTTTGTTTATCATGAATGATTTGGATTACAGTTTAGTTTTTGGCAGTGGCTGGCTGGTCATGCCTATTTCTAACTAGCTACTAGAAAAAAAGAAAAGTTGAGAGTCTACTAGCTACCAGTTACACCCATTATTTACCTCTTGTTATCTTGTTTATGCTTATGTGATATATTCTTGTCACATGAATTTAGATAGATAGCCTTAACATCACCATCATTTCATGACAGCTATCAATCTTGCTATAGTATGGTTTTTATCATCAAATTAAGATTGTTTATTGGTGAAATTTATTAATATTGTTTACATATCTAATGTATGTGACAATATAAAATTGCAACACTTTATCAAAGTGGATAGTAATTATCAATTTTACTTTGAACAAATCTTTCTTGTTTTTGAAGACACTATTACATTGATTTATCATAGTCATTATATTCTTTTGTTATATATATATATATATGTGTGTGTGTATTGCATGTTTAACTTATTCCACCCCTAAATCAGTAGTTTTATTTTGAACAAACATTCTTTATTATTTTGTGAGGTTAATTTCTTTTTCTTTTTCCTTTTAAACAACCATATGTGTCCTTCTCAGTATACTGACATGAATATGAGGGTAGCTACCCTTATGAAGGAGATGACCTTGATGCATAGTAAAGGAGAGAAGATGAAAGTTGACTTCAATGCTAAGAGTCAGGCAATTAGAGCTGGTGCATCAAAATGTAAGAGTTACAATGGAATGTTGGCATGCACCAAAGTGGTAATCAATATTGAATACTAGAAACAAGTACCATAGGACATCAAGGAGAACATTTGGCTGAATGTCTTAATATATATTACTTATCTCTAATTTGTGTTTAAGATATATATAACTATCTTCTTAGAATAATTATATATAAGTATAATCTATGTGTGTATTATCTTGTAGACCACCTTTGATATTAATGCAGGGAGGAGAAAAGAAGTCTTAAAGCTTATCTCTAAGCAATGGAAGAACTTCAATAACTAGTTGGTAAAGAATTACATCACTGTCAAGAGTAAGGGTGATGAAAATCCCCTTAAGAAATATAACTTCATCAATCAATAAGTATGGGGTGATTTTGTGAAGTAGAGCTAGTTTGAGGCTTTTTAGGTAAATTTGGTCATCTTACTTATATTTTTTTCAACTATTATGAGTAACTTGACTATCTTATTAACTATATTTTAGTTAATAAGGTATAAGTGCAGCCAATAGGGATAGACAAGTAGAAAACAAGTACAAGTATAGGTTGTCTCATGGAGGATATATGAAACTAGAGCAAGCTTTGATGAAACAAAAGTTTATGATTTCTCAGTCCAATTCACTAGTTTCTTCCATATCTTAGCATGAATTATAAAAGAAAGCAAAGGTCAACACAAATGGTGAATATATGACAAAATGTAGCTAGATAGTTATTGAGAAAATTGTAAATAATTTAAAAGTTTTAATTGTTTAAGTAATTAAAATTGTAAGTAATTATAAGTGTTAAGTGCAAATAAATATTCTTAATTTTATAACATAGGATTCTCTCACACATCAATTGACTGAAAAAGAGTTTAATCCATCCAGAAAGATGGATATATTGATAGTTGTGTTAGGAACTCAAGAGCATTTGGCCGTGTTAGGGGGTTAGAGGGGGATTGGGTCCTAAGGCCAAATTTGGAGAATCATCAATGCGTCACTGAGGATTATCACTTTCTATGGAGGATCTTACTACAAAGATTACTATTCGAGTGACACAAAAAGTGAGAGAAGAGATCCAAGTCAAGATAGAGGAACTCTTTGAGTGAAAGATAGTGGCCTACCTTCAAAAGATGGGCATGCAAGCACTTGATGACCTGAGGCCCATAGATGATGAGATAAGAGATACACCTTTCTCCCCCACCTAGTATTGCAAAAGCTAATTGCTCAGGACTTATTTGTAGAGTTACCAAAGGTAAATGACTATCACTAAAACTTAAACTTTCTTTGGTATGTAAGTACTTTCTAATATTTTCTATAAAAAAAATAGCGTTATAACTTTTTGAACTTGGTTTTTTTAGTTATATAGGAAAGGGCCAAGTGTTAGCAAGCACTAGTGCCTGAGAACCCTCAATGACTTATGGGAAGGTTTTCCATAGCCACACCTTCCATTGCCAAGAACTATCAGGCGATCTAGTCAAAGTGATCATTGACACTCCATTGGATTAGATTACAAAACTACTGGTGTCAACAAGTGAATTGGGGACATTAAGCCAAGTGATCTAGTGAAGGTGATCATTGACACTCCATTGGATTAGACTACAAAACTACTGGTGTCAACAAGTGAACTAGGGACAATGAACTAAGTGATTAGGACTTACATCACATGGTCAAAAAGTATGATCACTTTAGCTATAAAGATATCATTTTCTATCTAATAAATAATTTTTCTAAAAGACCCAAATTTACTATACTTCTAATATCTAAATTTCATAATTTTATGTTTGTCAATCAGACATCTCACCAAGAAAGGAATGAGCAGAAGGGGGAGAAGGCTAAGGAGATTGAGAGTAAGCAGACAGAGGAATTAGTTACTTAACTAACTCATCCCCAAGACACTTACTATGGAACCAATGAAAAGATTGTTTGAGGTGGCTAAGAAGATGGCTAATGATAATTTCATCCAAATTCATATGGATGTCATGGCAATGGGTAATGAATGTGAAATTTTTGTGACCAAGGGTGACATCTTCTAATTCTTAGCCATATAAGACATGAATATATCTTATGCCTAACTTTTTGAAAAGTGAGTTTTCCTTTAACTTTCAATTCAGAATTTTATTTATATTATATAGTTCAAAGTGTTTTGTTAACCATTTCCTTTATTTCCTTGTAAAAGCTTTTGTATGTTGACTGTGAGACTAAGGGACTAGATGCTTATGGATTCCTATGTCCACAATTAATTGCATGGGTAAGTTTCACCTTTTCTGAGAAAATAAAATACATCTTAGGGAGTCCAACAACAAAAGAAACAATGTGTTTTTGCATCATTTATCAGGGTACAAGTATCTAATTGTTAAAATGGACAAGCTCTTAGTTTATTATATTACTTATTTGATATATTGTTATTATATGAATCATTGGATGTTATGCATAATTTATGCAGAAAGAAATGTGACATACTTGCTTGATCCCTTAGGATATTCGCTCCACAAAGATATCAAGAACTTAGTTAACTCATGAGATAATTTGTAAATAAAAATTTAGCTTTTGGATTTATATTATAAATGATTTCCTTTATTAATATACCGGTTTCTTGTATGAATTTGATCAAACAAATCTCTTAAGATTCATTTTTACTTAGATGGCTATAGTGTCATAGACTAGTAGCTTTTTAGTTAAAACCATGTGGAGCATGCTTGCCACTCTTGGCCAATATTTCAGCCTTTCAACAAACTCAAGCCACACTTGGATAGATAGATAAGGCATTATAGAATATGTACAACATGTCCAAAAGCAACATAAGCCTATAAGAAGTAATCAAACACTTTAGCCTTAAAAACACCTTATATAAGTAGCCTTTAGTGTGCAATTAGCAATAAACAATCGAACAGGGAGAGCAACAACTACTTTTTATTGATGTATGCCTTATTAAATAATTCAATGTGTGTAGGGGAGGCTTTAAGCCAACAAACTCTTAAGACCTCTAGACTAAGTGCTAATGAGCCCTAAACAAGAACCAATCAAGGCCCCAATGTGCGCTCAAACAAATTGCTAACACTTTCTCCAAAGAACATCTTAAGCTAAAGGCCATATAGCACAAGTAGACATATTTTTTGTGAATTGACATAAGGCCTTTTCTCATAGCTCTAGGTGAAGTTTTTGCACCATCTTATATGGACGCTAAGCTAAAAATGCAAGGAATGTAACCATGTGCTTTTCTACTCTATTAGACAAGAGAACCATGACAAAATTTTAGAAAAACTCCTAAAATGGAGAAAATTGGAAAAATAATATACAAGTTGGATCAATCTTAAATTTGAGTCACATGACCTCCACACTATACTTGATTTTTTTACAAAGTTTCATGTTAAACCAAGCAAATTTGCCCCCTTAATTTGTACACAAGGCTAACTTGTGATATTCTTCCCTATTTAAAGAATGCTAATGTCCTTATTGACATCTTAATATAATATAGCTCCTATGAAGGTCTTTAGTGAGCTACTCCCTTAAACTTTTCATGAAGGTCTTCAACCTAATTTTGAGCTTCCGCCTTGATCACTCCCATCTTATCTTTTTAAGCCAACACCACTTGAGAACTTTTGAAAAGATGACACCTTTAACCTAACATAACATCAGGACAGTCGTTAGTCTGCTGCTTATCAACTTATCCCTGACTTCCTCTTTGCTTTCCTCCTTAAGCTAGCTTTATAAAAAAATTTACTTACTCTGCAGATAAAAGTGAGCTTCTTCTAAAACTTGAATCTTATTGCCTCTATAAATTGTATGCCTATTACCTCTACAACATGCATGTGCTACCTCTGTAGCTTTCAATTTTTCTTCATTTGTAACTTATATGTACAGTAGGTGTTTGGGACTTTATTACCAAAGATGCCTAACATCTAATGCCCTATACATCAATACAAAACACAAAACTAATCCCTTGGTTCTAAATTTACTCGTGTTGGGTTTAACAATCCTTCACACTTCACTATAGCCCTTGATTGGATCCTCTGACCCTCTCTGAATTGATACCCTCTCGCATCTAGGCCATCATAGCCCTTTTGAAGTTAATGCTCTCTAGCATTATAGTCTTTATGACCTCTCCTAGATTTGCACTCTCTAGTTCTTGCACTTCAAAGTTAATACACTCTTATATCACGACCCTCATAGCCATTCCTACAAAGATCAATGCCCTTGGGCCTTTCTCATATGATATCCTTTGATGTCTAGGCTACTACAGCCTACTTCGAGTGCATCTTTTAATAGCTCCCCCACCTTCGCTTGGAAGTGTTGAACATAAAATAGTTTGTCACTATAGCTCAAGAGTTTCATGTTCATGCACTAGCATATGTGAGCTCAAAGATCATTGCCACAAAGTCAGTCTTATGATGATGATGTGTAGCTCCTTAACATCCTAAATGATCCCTTTTAACTACCTTGACTCAAATGATCATGCCTTCTAACATAATCTTAGACTCATCCTACTAGATTTGCCCACTTTGTACATCCTCTTGATGTTTCAACCCTCTGCTTGTGGTGTGGTCATATACTCTTGCAAGACCAAGGCTTTGTCCCTTGACTCCACCAATTGTTAACTTGTCTCTCTATATGTGGCTAAGCCTTCTAGCAAGACCAAGGCTTCTCCAGTGGCTCTTCCTAAAAGATAAGCTGTCAATTCTTACATCCTTTAGGATGGTTTGTATTCCTTTAAATGCTACTATAAATGAATGCGTAACTAACATCCCTATTGTACAATAAGTGCATTGACTTCAACACACACTTGCACCCAATGAATCATTTATGTTGCCTTAGTTGCAACATTCTCATAACTTTGTCCAAGATTTGCTCCAACCTCTTACTACCCTCATGGCCAAGTCCTTGACAGTGTCTCTTCATAAGTTTGATAAATGTTCACTCCTTTCATAGCCTTTATAAGCTTGGACAAATCGAATCCAATCTAATTGTCCATCTTAACATGATAAGTGATGTGTAGTTTATTTACTCTGCAAGTGCACGATGTAGTTGTAGTAAAGACCGATGAATACGGGTCGAATCCCACAAAGATTTTTGTTCAACTACTAGAAGTTTGCAATTTAGGATTGCCTAGATCAAATAGAAATAGCAAAAAGAGAGAAGGATCAAGTATAAAAATAGCAAGTAAATCAAAGGATAATAATGAAAACCTAGGATTGAGGTTTCACCTTAACTATGATCTTTAACAATTATTTGATTTCTTTCTGTCGGTCCCAATTTAAACAATTAAAGATTGATTAAAGAATGTAGAATGAATATAGATCTTGCCCTTATCTCATTGGAGATTAATATACACTTGTATCTGATCTAAATTGTGTAGAATTTTCGTGTAGGAAGAGTAAGAATGAGCAATTATGCAAAAATTGAAGTAATGTAATAAAAATAAAGAGATGAAGACTAATCTTTTAAAGTGGTTCAACTTGAATTGAAATCGCAATTCAAGTCTACTCCACTTGATCT